>PVJA010017048.1:0-42329 GCA_004027025.1 Myocastor coypus | reverse complement strand
AAAAAAAAAAAAAAAAAAAAAAAAAAAAAAAAAAAAAAAAAAAAAAAAAAAAAAAAAAAAAAAAAAAAAAAAAAAAAAAAAAAAAAAAAAAAAAAAAAAAAAAAAAAAAAAAAAAAAAAAAAAAAAAAAAAAAAAAAAAAAAAAAAAAAAAAGAAAGAAAGAAAAGAAAAGAAATCCCTGCCCAATGACTACATGAGGCTTTCGGGGGACAGCTAGACGTAAACCATAACAGTCTCATTATGCAGCGTGGACTTTTAGTGATGATGATCCTCTTATTTTCAGGCTCTCCAGTGCTGGGATTACAGACATGTGCCACCATGACCAGATTGCCCCAGGGGATCAAATCCTGGGCCCTGCACATGCCAAAGCAGGCACTCTGTCCATTCAGCTGTCTTACTGGTCCTCATTTGGTTTCTTTCCTTTTTTTTTTTTTTTGTATTTAGTATAGGGTCTACAGGGTCTCGCTGTGTAAGTCGGACTCATATTGATCCTCCTGTTCGCAGCCTCCCAGCGCTGAGATTACAGGCGCATGCGCCACCACGCCCAGTCTTAGCTGCTTCTCTCTGCCTAAGCAGGCACTTTAGTCCGCTGAGCTATCTGGCTGGCCCCTCATTTGGTTTCTTACAGACTTGTCTCAAGTGCTGTCTGAGATAAATGTGTATTACGGTGCTCTTAGCACACTGAGAAAGTGCTTTACAGGTGTCAGCAATGATCATTATCACTGCTGTATTTTCTTGGGGGTGCAAAGGAGGTAAACGGAGGTGGGAGCGGTCTCAGGTGACTCGTGCTGGGGAGAAGCAGCAGGACCTTTCCGGCTTCTTACCTGCCTCCTCCTGCTTGCAGCTCTACTGAGAAGAACTGCTGTGTGCGGCAGCTCTACATTGACTTCCGCAAGGACCTGGGATGGAAGTGGATCCACGAGCCCAAGGGCTACCATGCCAACTTTTGCCTGGGGCCCTGCCCCTACATTTGGAGCTTGGATACACAGTACAGCAAGGTGGGTGTGGCCCACGGGCTGCGGGGAATCAGCGCCAGGAATGTAACATCCGAGATGTGTTGGTGGTAGAGTAGGGATAAAGAGACAGCGATGGAGGGGAAGATAGCGGCGGAGATGGGGAGACTGGCCAAGTGGGGACACCGCTCCTGCCACCCACGGAGGAGGTCTCTGTGGAGGGTGGCTCCCCGCTGACCCATCTGGCCTTCCCTCAGGTCCTGGCCCTGTACAACCAGCACAACCCAGGTGCGTCGGCAGCGCCGTGCTGCGTGCCACAGGCGCTGGAGCCGCTGCCCATCGTGTACTACGTAGGCCGCAAAGCCAAGGTGGAGCAGCTCTCCAACATGATCGTGCGCTCCTGCAAGTGCAGCTGAGGCCCCGCCCCGCCCCGCCCCGCCCCGGCAGGTCCGGCCCCGCCCCCATGGGGGCTGTATTTAAGGACACCTGTGCCCCAAGCTCACCTGGGGGGCCGATTAAAGGTGAAAGAGGACTGCGTGTCTCCTTGTCATTGGGTGCCGGAGTCTCCGTCCTTGACGTTGCTTCTCCACTGTTTGTTGCTTGACATCTCTACCTTGTCCCTTCCCTCCCCGCCCCTTAATTAGCTCAAATCACTTAAACAGTTACTGAGCACGTGCTGCATTCGGCAGGCTCCCGGAGGTGCAGAGTAAGTGATGAGTCTCTGATTTACCCGGCCGGGCCGTTTGAGCACTTTCCAGAGCCTTTATATTAATGAACTAATTAAACGGTAACCTGGACAGATAAAGGGAAGTCGTTCCGGGAACCGCTGAGCGCTGACTTTCTGGGCTGGGGAGTCACAGAGAGCAAAAACTGATGGCCGGAAGGTGAACGGTGCGTAGGCAGCAAGCTGAGAGGCGGGCGCGAGGAGTGGTGGCATCTAGGAACAAGTGGCCAGGAAGGCCTCCCTGAGGGAGAACTGCGGCGGGGTGGGGGGCCGAGTGCTGGGTAGGAGGAGGAACAAAGCTAGGATCGGAAGTGATGGCCAGCTGGGGGTGCACTGCGGCCGGCTGGGAAAGAGCTAGCTGCCTCTGAAGAGCTAGCAGAGGAAGGGTGTTGCGAGCTGAGTCAGTGTAACACTCCCAGGCCAGAGAGGAGTAACAATTCTGCCTGCCAGGTGTATACTTGCCCTTGCTCCCTTCATTCTTCCCACAGCCAGCAAAGCAGAAGTTGGCAAGCTGCCACCCACTGCCTAGTTTTTTGTAAATAAAGTGATACTGAAGCACAGCCTTATGCCTTCGACTACATACTGCCTGTGGCTGGGCTACTGCTTCAGCCGCAGAGTTGAGACAGTAAGCAGAGAGATAGTCTGGCCCTTTTTCTTTTTGTGTTTTTGAGACAGGGTCTCACTGCACAGTCCAGGCTGGTCTTGAACTCACACCGATCACCCTGCCTCGGCCTCCCAAATGCAGGGATTATAGGCGTGGGGTGTACTACGCCCAGCCCGTCTGGTCTTTTATAGAAAAAGCTTCCTGAGATCTGTTGTACTTTACAGAAGGGGAATACTGAGGCACCGAGGTTGGAGCAGTTGTTCTGTTCAGACAGCTAGGATGTGGCAGAGCTGGGATTCCAACCCGGCGAGCTGGAGCTGAGGGCCCGTAGTGTACTTGGAAGTGCTATGCTGGGACGTGGCCTCTGAGGAGGAGGGAGCCACAGCAGGGCTGTGAGCAGGAGGGCCCCAGGCGCCCTAGCAGTTCTGCAGGCTCACCCTCACCTAATGATGGAGAGCAGGCAATGGGGGTGAGAGGGGCTGTAGCGAAGCAGGCGTCCAGGTAAGAAATGACAATGGCCTGGGCCAGGCTAGAGTTGCCCTCAGCTGTCTGATCTCACCTGCTATAGTACTGCCTGTGAATGCTGCCCTGTTTCCGCTTTCTGTGGCCTCTCAGCTTCCTCTCTCCTCTGGGGTTTCAACTTCCCCCTTCTCTCCCTGCTGTTCTCAGGCCCACGGCCCGGCTTGTGGCTTGCTCCTCTGCCGGGGACTCTCCTGGAAGGTGGGCCGGTGTGAGTGTAGAGCTTCCTTTGCTTGGGGGCCGAGCACAGCTGGCAGTTGGGTGAGGCCCTTTCAGCCTTTCCCTACATCTGGGTGCCACAAAGGTTTGAGCTGGGGTGGGCCAGGGGAGGAGCTTGTCCCTTGGCAAGGCCATGCCATTACTGTTACCAGCCTTCTATGTAGACACAAACAGGGACACAATGCTATGGACTGGAGTCTCTGCAGCCCCACGAGGATGTGGCACGTGGACACAGCACGTGGGCGAGCACGCACACGCACATACACGCTATACAGAGGGTACAGCATGGACAGTGTCCCACAACTGAAGTAGGTGCACAGGCCCTCTGCACTATGCCTGGCAGCAGTCACAGTCCATGCATACCCAGAACCAGAGCGTTACCCCATCAGCACCATCAGCCAGGCTATGGGCCTTCAGACTTTGAAACTGTCACACAAATATATTTCATAGGGTCATGGTCACCACATACCAGACATGGATTCAGACAGTGTCACATAAGACACGTCACAGCATTAGAACCCCATCAGGAAATAGATCCCACACACACCGTTACACAAACATCCTCCCTGGGGTCATGGTCATTGTGTGATGCGTCACAGTCCCAGCCAAACACAGAGGTTTGACACATTGCAATTACAGGCTGCCAGCAGGTCAGGCCTACTGTCCTATATATCATTCCCACTACCACTTTTAGCCTTGGGAGTTCCACAGAACTGTGACCCACAGTCCCAGACAGACACACCCCCGAGAATCACTGTAGCCCTGAGGCTGGGTGAGGCCTGAGGACAAGTGCTGGCACTACAGGGCTGCCTCCCCTTTGAGTGACACAGCCCGCCCACCTGCTGGGGCTCCCAGCCCTGCTGAGCCTGCATGGATCCCCAGGGCAGCAGCAGGGGAAATGCAAAGTGTGTGCTCAGCTTCGGCCCTGGTCCTGCCACCCTGGCACCAAGATCCCTGGGTGGCCTGATCCAGTCAGGACATGTCTGCCTCATTCTCACTGTCCACAGGGGCAGGGGTTGGGGTGCACCCGCTGCTCAGGCCCCGCCCCACCAACAGCCTGGGGAAGTCGTGGGGGGAGCCTGGGTTCCGGCTGGAGCCTGGGTTTCCCGTCCAGCCCCCATAGCAGGAAGCAGACAAGAGGCCAATGTGGGCCTTTCAGCCCCCTCCCGGATGGACAGACAGACCTAAGAAGGGTAGACCTGAGGGGGGTAGGGGCCATAGTGCACAAGAAACCCCTTTTCTGTAAATCTGTGGACGTGAAGAGTGCTGTTGTTTTGCTTCTAGTATGAATACTGAGGTGTTCAGCATGCGTGTTTGCAGCTTTGGGGGTTGCTGTCTAGTGTGGGTGTTGGGCTCTAACTCAACACCCAGTGTAGATGGCATTGTCAGTGGGGCTGTGTCCCCAGCACGTGTCTGGCTCCATTTGTGGTTTTCTGCGTTTCTGCTACAGGCTGCAGTTCTTTCTGTGGATTCTGGCACTGTCTGACTGCCGAGTCTGTGTGTCCCAGTGGGCTGTATACCCATGATGCACCAAGTATCTAAATTTTTCTCAGCATCTTTACTGTTATGCTCTTGGCATAAATTAGTGCTTTCTATGTGTATGTCTGACCTGAGATGTGTTTTCTGCATGTTGAAGGGTGTGTGAGAAAGATGTCTGCCAGGAGGTGTTGTGTACTTTCTTAAATGAGTTGTTTTAGTGCACACGTGTTGACTGTTGCCAGTGTTTGTGTGTAGGTGAGTCGTTTCCTGGTTGATTTTGGGGTGGTGATGGTGCTGCTGGGATTGAACCAAGGCCTTCCACAGACCAGGCAGGCACCGTGCCGCTAAGCTGCACCCTAAGCCCTAGGTTTCATTTTGTGCTCAGTGCGTGCACTGCCGGTGTGCCCAGTGCTTGTTTCCCACATGTCTCTGGGGTGTCTTACTGGTATGCTCACCATGGCTCTCCCAGCATGTGTGTGACAGGCTAGACTTCTAGGTGTGGCCTCTTGTGTGTGTGTCCACCGCAGGGACTGGTGTTCTCAGCCCATGTGGGCATCTTGCAGGAGTCTCACTGGTGGCCCCACCTACAGCCTGGTGTCTTCAGTGTGTGAAGAACTACATGGGCCACTTGTGAGGGCACTGGAGGCAGGTGTGGGACTGTGTGGTATGCCGGTATCTTCAGGGAAGGGGAACCTCATGTGTTTTCTGGCTTCTGTGCTGAGTGAGTGGAGGCTGTGTCTGTGGCATCTCTTGCTGCCTGGTGCCACGCTGGCTTGGGGCTGGCTGTGGCAGTGGGCAGGGCAGGGGCTGCGGTGGGCACTGGCCCTGCGCCCAGCCTCGGTATAAATATCCTCAGGCTGCCAGTGGCTGTGTTTACTCGGCCCCAGGCTGGGGTGGGGTGGGGGCAGCAGCCCAGCAGGTCCTGGGGGCGGGGGTGACCAGGCCACAGCACAGACATTTCCTTCTGGTTAGACAGGCCCAGTCTTGTTGGCCCCTCCCAAGTGGGGGCGAGGTGATGACCCCTCACTCCTGGCTCCCAGGGGCCACCAGTGGAGCTTAGCGCTGGATGTCTCCGATGGCTTTCCCCCAGTCTGGGAGAGAGTATGGCAGCAGTGAGGACAGGAAAAAATGAGGACTGAGGCAAGGGGAGGGAGAGCCGGACGGGAAACAGGGTTACTACGGCAGTGGCCGGAACCGAGGCAAGAAAGGACAAGGGTGAGAGTAGGGAGAGCAGGCAGAGGCCCAGGGAAACTGAGGGAGAGGCAAGAGCTCAGGGGCTCTGGAGAAGGCAGATGGGAGTCCTGACAGCCAGAGGTGAGAAGAGACCACAATGGGAACACTGCACACAGGCAGAGCATCAGAAGGAAACGGGGAGAAGCAAGACAGGGACAGGCAGAGAAAGCTGAGGGAGGAGCTCGAGCTCTGGCAGGATGCAAAGAGGTGTGGGACAAGGGGGTGGGGTGGCAGCCAGCAACACACTGCCAGGGCCACCACACACAGCAGACATGGGAGGCGGCAGCTGGTTGCACTCGGAGGGGCCCTTTCTCAGTTGGGTCTTCCCCCCTGATTCAGCCTCTCCAGCTACCCAAACCCAAGAACTGTGGGGGCTGCTCTGAGACTGTACCCGGGGGGTGTGTCTCTCCCTGTCTGTCTCCACCTCTCTTCCTGTCTCCTCATCTAATCCCTGTCCCTGTGGCGGGCTCCACCCGTCTCTCAGCTACAGACACTCCGTCTCAGCCATCTGACTAACCCTGATTCTGACTCAATTGCTATGCCTCTCATCTCTTAAAAAGTTACATAACCAAATTTATGTATGGCAAAGTATATCATAAACAAATTTAATGACTGAATCAAAGACCGATCAGAAGAGCATATCACCAATAACTGACAGCTGTTCCCGGGGACAAACATGAGTATCTGAAGTAAATGTCCTCAGTCCTGGAGATCTGTACACACCATCTTCAGCCCCATAGCTGTGTCCTGCTCTGGGACATGCAGTCAGCAGTACTGAATGTATCCTTTCTCAGGCCTGTGGCAGCCCAGGAACCGAACACTGACACAAGATGGCTTGGTCCCACCTGGCAGCATGCTAGCCATCCTCCTAAACACTTGCTCCTCTTAAATCCTCTCATCTCTGCCCGTTGGCCTCTGTCCAGCTCAGGGTGGCCTCACATCTGACATGTTGGCTCAGAGGCTTCTAGCACTTGGTTCCCACCCCAGGTCGGCCTCCGAGGCCAAGAGGCCTTGGGGAGCACGTCTCTGTCAGGGCCTCCAGCTTGAGAGCTGTTAAAGGCTGCCTCGTGGTGTCAGGCGTCTCGGGCCTCGCACAGGATGGCGCTGCTCTGCAGCTGACACTTTCGCTATGTAATAATCCCTCCAGCTGCGCATCCCTATCTCCTTCCAGCTTTCACTTGCCTGTCTGGTTTTGATTCCGGTGGACTGAGGGGCAGAGTCCAGGCCTGGGGTCAGGAGGTGCTTCTGAATGTCCTTCTGGCATGGACAGGGCAGGGTGCCACTGTCTCACAGGGCTGAGGGCTTTCAGGGCCCAGCCTTGTTGTCCCCCCCCCCATGCCCAGTGGCCACCATCTTTTGTGTCTGCTGGGGGAGCAGGGCCCAGTGCAGGGCATGGGAAGGTGGGACGCCTGGGTTCCCACAGGCCATGGCTGAGTCACAGGCAGCCATCTGGCTTCCATTAGCCTGGGGCGGCAGGGGGCTTGGTGGGGCGGGCCTTGTGGCTGGCTGGGGCAGGGATGCTGGGGCAGCCTGTGTGTGGGATGACTCAGGACCCATGATAACAGCCTGCGCACATTCGGGGAGAGTAAACAGGAGAAGGAGAGGGAAGCAGGCAGAAGAAGTGAAGGAAGGAAAACTGGGTGGGTGGGGGCTGGTGGAGGACAGCTCCCTTCTCTGCCCCTGCCCACACCTGAGCTGGCAGGCCCCGTGACTCTCAGTTATGCTTCAACCCAGCCCTCCTGGATACCTCCTGCTTGCAGTGAGGCTGCATTATTCAGCAGTCAGGGTTCTGCTCCCCACAGCAGCCAGGCCTGGGGAGGGTGACAGAAACCCAGAGAGATAGAAGCTGAGACAGAGACAGCTGGGAGAGAGACAGAGTGTACAGGCAGAAAGTACAGAGAACAAAGCAAAGGTGAGGTGGGAACACAACGTGGGGGGGTGCTGCTGAGTGCAGGACAGTGGCACAGACACAGGCAAAGGTGGACAAAGACTGAGGTAGCCAGGAGCAAGGGAAGGGCTGCCCCAGGTTCCAGCTGCAGCCACCCTGAAATCAGCTGGTCAGTTCCAGCTGCGATAGGCCCTGCTGGCTGCTCTTGGTTATGCTGGACTGGACCTGCTGTGGGGACAAGCGGGGCGAGACAGAGGAAGACAGAGGGAAAATGAACTGGGGAACATAGTGGCCAGGCACTGGGAAAGGGGCAAAGGAGAGAGGCAGTGAGACAGAAGAAACCCAAAAAGACAGCAAGAAAAAAATAGAAGCAGGGGGGAATAAGGGAAAGAGAGGCTCTGTAAACAGGTGGTGCTGGTGTTTCAGAGATCAGACCCAGGAAGGCGAGTGGGTTGTGTGTGTATGTGTGTGTGTGAGAGAGAGAGAGAGAGAGACAGAGAGAGACAGAGAGAGAGAGAGAGACAGAGAGAGAGAGAGAGAGAGAGAGAGAGAGACAGAGAGAGATGCCCTCCTGTCCCCCAGAGAAGAGTCACTGAGCCAGCCTGTGATAGCTGCTTGTTGGGGTGGGGTCAGAGTGGCTGGCCACAGGGCTGGCAGCCATCAGTCCCCATCCAGCTCTGGGCTAGGTGCATCCTCTGGTTCCTCTTCATCAAAGTACCTCTCCTCTTCATCTCGTGCCACAATGTCCAGGTTGTCAAAGTCAGGGTTGTCGTCCACTGTGCTGTAGGGGGAGGAGTCTGTTAGGGGCCCTGAGAGGCCAAGGTCAAGGGCTGGGAGATCGCTAAGGTCAAAGGCCATGTACTGGCACCTGCCAATCACAGCTGACCCTCAGAGGGGATGCTAGTACTTTCAGGATTTAACAATAGAAGGAAACTTTTTTTTTCTTTCTTTCTTTTTTGTGGGACCAGGGATTAAACTCAGGCCCTTATTCTACTGAGCTATTTCCCCGGCCCCATAAGGAAACATTTTCTAAGAAGAGATGTTACATAAAAATCCTAGTTTTTCTCTTTCTTTTTGAGACAGGGTCTTGTTATACAGTTCAGACTGGCCTCAAACTCACAATGATCCTTCCGCCTCAGCCTCTTGAGTGCTCAGATTACAGGCTGTGCCACCAGGTCTGGCTCCTGATCGCTCTTAAAAGTTGGGGTTATAGGGGCCTACATTTCTGGGACAACTATTGGAGTTTTGTCCTTAAGGATATGTTAACATTTTGATTGTCCCCACCTGTGAAGCAAACCGCTTCCCTCACAGGACAGACTCCACAACAGAGAACTGCCTGGCCCAAGGGTAGGAGAGGGCGCCCAGGTCCAGCGGGACTTTTTACCTGGGCCCTCCTGCTCACCACTGCTCACCACTGCTCCAGGGAAAGTGCAGCATCTAGCCATTTAGGCCTCGCCCCTCCTCTCCAGCGGGTGTGTTCAGCTGTCACCTCCTCAGAGCCTTCCCACTGGGCACGCTCTATGCTCCTCCTTTGCTTTTTCACAGCCCCACCCCCACTGGATGCCTGTGGGGTCTTCACCCTGCTCTTTGGCCTGGGTATGAGCACCCTCTGAGCTGCACAAACCTTGCATTGGATTTGTTTCTTGTTTTGAGCCCAGAGCCTGGCCACAGCAGATGCTCAGCTCCTGCTGAGTCAGTGAGTGGCTGAGGGACATGTCTGGGAGGCCGAGAGGACAAGGATGGGTCTGCCCCGTTTTTTTGTTTTGCTTTGCCTTTTTGAGACAGGCTCTGATTATGTAGCTCAGGCTGAGCTTGAACTCATGGCAATTGTGTCTCAATCTCCCTAGTGCTAGAGTTCCAGGCATGTGCCACCATGTTGGCAAGGGTCTGTAGTACTCTGCCTCTCTCTGTGGCTGCTGCTTTGGGAGTGGCAGTGGTGCCAGTCCACTGAAGCACCTCACAGCCATATTGTGAGAACCCAGGGTTCAAGAGGTCTCTTTGGCAGGAGCAGATTTTCCATAGTTCTATAGCTGCAGGGTCTGATCACGGGGTGCTGACCCTAGGCTGGCCACTGGCAATAGCATTCACACACCCCTCTTACCAAGGCACTCACCAAGGGCCATATAGTTTGTGCCACTAGGGCTGCCTCTGAAACCAGGGAGTAGTTGCCTTCACTCCAGGCCCCATGTTTGGGACTGGACACAAGACCGATTCAGATGACAAAACCACCTATCTTTGACTCTGATACTGTATCGTCATATTTTTATCCTGATGGCAAAATCCTTTTGAGGGGCCCTGTAGGATGGCTCAGTGGTCTAAAGCTCCTGCTTAAGCGGCTGCAGGGACCTCAGTTCAATCCCTGGCATCACATGCTGTGCAAGCCCTGCCCTCAGGGCGGGCTGAGCCAGCCATAAAAATAAATAAATAAACAAACAAAAGTTCTGAAACAAGAAAAAAAAAAAAAAAAGCTTTTGAAAGCAGGTAGCCCATGCACCCCTGCCCCAGGTTATTTATTTATTTTTTTTTAAGAATTTTTTATTTTATTATTTTTATTCTTGTTTCAGAACCTTTGTTTGTTTATTCACTCATTTTTATGGCTGGCTCAGCCCGCCCCGAGGGCAGGGCTGGCGCAGCACGTGGTGCTGGGGATCAAACCACGGTCCCTGAAGCCACCCAAGCTTCCCCAAGCAGGCGCTTTAGACCACTGAGCCATGCCACCAGGCCCCTGCCCCAGGTTATTTTAGAAACACAGGGAGGGGCATGGTGGTGGCAGGGACCCACTACAGGGTCCTCCTTCAAGTTCCTCCACATCGGACAGCAACCCTGCTAGATTAATCCCTGCAGCATGAAGTAGTTTTGGGTCCTGGGAAGGAGGTTGGGTTTCCCAGCTACACATGACTGTTTGGGGTAGCAGGTTGCTATCAGGTCACTGTTATTGGCACAATGGAAGTGTTTCTGTGTTTTATCCAAAGAGCTAAATGTCAGCTGAGCTTATTTCCTTCCTTACAGGTGAGGGGATGGAGGCTCAGATGGGCTGATGCTTAGATGATAGTGTTGGCTCAGGATCATCACTCAGCCTTCTCTGACTGGTCACAAACTCGAGGCTGTCTGATCCTGGGCCCATCTCCTAGAACTTACAGGGCTGTCTAGGCCCTCTCTGGACATGGACATGGGACCTGCATGTGGCCAAGGGCTGGGGGAAGGGAGACAGAGCACAGTGGCACCTGTAGTCAAAGTCCCCATCCTTGCCGTCAAGGAAGCGCTGGTGCATCCGGCTGGTGAATTCCTCCCGAAGGATCAGCCTCTCCTCTGAGTCGGGAACCCAGGCCTCTGAGTCTTTGCCTGACCTCTGGTCTGTGGAGAGACACCAAAGAAGGGTGGTTTGAACGTGAGTTTGGAGAGCTGCTTTGGCAGCTCAGTAGAAGGGCGCTTGCCCACCACATGCAAGGCCCTGGGTTTGATCCCAGTACAGCAGCAACAAAGACAAGGAAACAAAGCCCCAAACCCTAGAGAACTGCGCTCCCATGACACGCTCCATGCCATGTGGCAGGGGCAACTCAGCAGTGACTGTGGCGGCCCAGATCCCTACCCTCCAGGGTGCGCATCAAACACCTAACAACCGGGCAGAAGTCTGGAGCTCCCATGCCAGGGTCAGGACTGCGAAATGAAGGTCGAAGACAGCGGCCTTCATTTCTGTAGAAGGAATGAAGCCCACACCAGGCCTCAAAGGAGCGCAGGACAGGGATGCCAGAGATGGGAGGAGCCCGTAGGATGGAGGGTCAGGGCAGGTAGCTGGGGACTGGCCTGGTGCCATGAAATGGAGTTACGGCATCCAGATGCTGGGGCCTCCCTGCCAGCCATTGGTTCTCACCTTCCTCGTCACTGTCATCTTCCTCTTCTTCTTCCTCCAAGCAGGCCTCTTCCTCTTCCTGCTGTTGGATTAGCCGCTGCTGCAGCTCCCGCTCTTGGTAGGACTGGAGCAGTAGGTCAGAGAGCGGGCAGGTGGGCTTGCTGGGGGAGCCAGGTCTAGGTGGCTGAGGGACCAACGTGCGGGTGCTGAGCTCCTCTTCGGTGAGGTACTGCCCGATATACTGCTCATACAGCAGGGGGGCCCGGAACCGCATCTGCTCATCACTGAAGTATTCACCCCCTGCGGAGGAGAGCTGGGTAGGCATGCCTGGGTGGACACGTCAGTGCATGTGTGCACGCGCGTATACATACTCTTGTGTGTGCTATCAGATACTGAGGGAAATGTGTGTAGGTGCCTGAGGGGACGTGGGCATGGGTACCCACAGTTGCACTGATCGTGTGTACATGGCCAGGTCTGCATCTGCCTGTGTATTCATGTGCCCAAGTGTGTGTGTGTGCACCGACACACACACCGACATTCTTCTGTGTATCAGCACACTGCCCACAAGTACCTGAGTGTCTGGAAGTTAGCATGTGCGACAACAGACAGGCTCTACATGTAAGTAGGATGTGTGTGACACAGGCCTGCACTATTGGACACATGTGAAGCCATCCACGTGTATCTGAGATATCTGTGCACACAGTCAGGCCAGGTGAGGCATCGCCTGTGTGCGTGTGTCTGACAGTAGCCGGGCCATCGTGTGTGTGTGGACCTGTGCACGGGGGATGGCAGCTCAGCTCTGACCTTTCCTCAGTGCTCTGTGCCACCTGCCTCAGCTGGGGCTGGTGTCCCCATGCGGGCCCTTCTTTCCTGGCTGTCTGTTCCTGCAGAGGCAGCTCGGTCCCCTAGGTAACAGTTAAAACCTGCCCCTGGCTCGCCCCACACAGGGGACCTCACCTGCCCTCAGCAGAGCCCAGGCCCACCGTCCTCCCAGACACTGGGCTTCCACAGCCCTCACCTTATCCCATCTCTGCATCTCCTACCAGATTGTTTCTATCCTGCCTCCTGGCTTGGTACCATGGAGCCAAGTGAGGGTGCCATGGGCAGTGCCAACCCTGTCTCCTTCGAGCCCCTCAAGTTTTTCTCGCTCTCCTCCTTTATCCCCATCTCTCTGCCTTCTCTGCCATCTGTTTCCCCTGCTCTCTCAGTTTTTGTGAGCTTACGCCACCATGTTCATTCACGAATCACTGCCTTCCTTCCTTCTTGTTCCTCTTCCTGTCCCTGTCTTGCCCTTTCTGGATCAATCACTCTAAGCTTGTATCCTGCCCTGAACATACTTAACTCATTTTTTATTTCATTCTCTCATCTTTTAACTTTGGTTTTGGTGTTTTTAGTTGCATAATTTTTTTTTTTTTTTTTGTCTTTTTGAGACAGGGTCTCATGATGCAGTTAAGGCTGGCCTTGAGCTCACTTTTGTAGCCCAGGCTGGTTTTGAACTTGGACCAATCCTCCTGCCTCAGCCTCCCGAACGCTGGGATTACAGGCATTGCGCAACCACGCCCAGCTTTGTGGCCTTTTTGAGACAGGGTCTCAGTATGCAATTCAGGCTGGCTTTATGCTCACTTTGTATCCCAGGCTGGTCTCAAACCTGCAACAATTCTGCCTCAGACTCCTGAGTGCTGGGATTATAGGAATGTGCCACCAACACCCAACTCACATGAGGTTTTTAATTATGTCCACGTAAAAAAATACCTGTATTTTTCTTCCTAGTCTTCTTTATTTAAGAAGGCCTCTATATACTCAAGGCCATAAACATATTTCCTTGGTTTCTATCAGTACCTTTGTGTATATTGTGGGTTAGGACTTTGTGTTACATTGGGACACTAAATTATTACAATGTTCTGTTTTCAGTCCACTTCTAAATGGGCCACTTGTCTGCTACTGAATCCTGATCTCTTTTTCTTGCATACGCCTTCTCTTTTCCAGATGCCATCTATATCCACAGCTCTTTCTGCCTTACTTCACATTTCTCTCTCTGTCTCAAAACTTTTTTAACAGCTGGGCAGGGTGCTGCAGGCTACAATCTTAGAATTCTGGGATGCTGAGGTAGTGGTACTTCAAGTTGGATCCACCAATTTAGCAAGACCTTATCTCTTCAATTCCAAATATTATAAAAATAAAACAAAACAAGGACCCAGCAGGATGGCTCAGTGGTCTAAAGCGCCTGCTTAGGAAAGCTTGGGCGGCTGCAGGGACTGCAGTTCGATCCCTGGCCCCACATGCTGTGCCAGCCCTGCCCTCAGGGCAGGCTGAGCAGGCCATAAAAACAAACAAACAAACAAACAAATAAAAGTGCTGAAACAAGAAAAAAATAAAATAAAATAAATTGAAAAAAATAAAACAAAACAACAATGAACAAAATGGGACGTGGGCATGGTGGCGCATGTCTGTAATCCCAGCACTTGGGAGGCTGAGGCAGGAGGATCGGTGTGAGTTTGAGACCAGCCTAGACTACAAAAGTAAGTTCAAGGCCAGCCTGAACTGCATAGTAAGACCCTGTCTCAAAAAGACAAAAACAAAAAAAAAAAGAAAAAAGAAATAACCTTTCTCACAGATTCTGTTTCTGCTCTGGTATCCTTCTCAGTGTCATGCCTTTGTCCCACCTATCTGCAATGTCCCTCACTGCTTTAAGTCTCCCTTCCCTTTCCATCTTTGTCTCCTGATACCAATGGGCCCCTCGCACCTTGGATGAGTTCACGCAGGGCAGCATAGCGCCGGTTCCGCAGGCGGGTGCGTAGGGCACGTGGCCGGGCAGCGCCCTGCCGAGCCACCTCAGCGCAGTAGAAGTCAGCTCGATGGTCGCCACGCAGGTGGCCAAAGCAGGGCAGGTGCTCCTCGCGGAGGCCTGTGCGGAAGCGCTCCAGGAACACCAGCGGCTTCTCGTGGTACAGCTGACTCAGGATGGCCACCTTCTCTTGCTCCGTCAGGTCAGGCTCGCCTTGCTGCTGGCTGCACACAGGCAGGCGGCTGGCGGCCACGGCGTGCAGCATGGCGCTGACTGCTGCGTTCTCAGGGTCGTCGCTGTCCAGTTCCCCTGGTGTGCTTCCTGGTGCTTTCACCTTTTCCTGGGGTTTAGCTGGAGCTGGTATCGGACTCAGCTCCCCCCAGTGCCCAGTTCTGGGCTCCATGCAGCCTGAAAGAGTGGAGATAAACTAGCTGAGGAGTGGGAGAGTTGGGTAGGAGGTGCCAGGCGCTCCTTCAGTTCACATTTAACGATCACCTGTTATATTCTGGGCTCTGTTCTAGGTCCCTGAGAGGCCACAGTAAGCAAAACAGTAACATTTTAGTAGCTACTTAGCCAACTAACAATTAGTGAAAACACACAAGTAAGGGGTCTCCCTGGCTATGCAAAAAAAAAAAAAAAGAAGAAAGGAAAAGAGGGTGGGAATGAGGGATGGCTGCAAGTTTAAATGCAAAGTCAGAGAAGGCTTTGCCAAAAAGTGACATCAAAGTAGAGATCTGAGTTGGGATGGACACTTCTCAAATAAGAGTTCAGACAGAGGGCACAGCCAGTGCAAAGACTATGAAGCCTGAGTTACTGATTTACTCGATTCTTTGACTTCTCACTTTCTCACATACTTACGAATATATTCAATAGTTTATTTTATACTCATTTATTTTTTTGTCTTCTTGAGACAGGATCTCGCTATGCAGTTCAGGCTGGCCTTGAGTTCACTTTTGTAGCCCAGACTGGTCTTAAGACTCACAGTGATCCTCCTGCCTCAGCCTCCCAAGTGCTGGGATTACAATAGTTTGTTCACTCATTTTCCTCTCTTACATACACATTTGCCCAGTCACTCTTCAGCAATTTGAAATCTATGCAAGGCCCCGAGCCAGGCAATTTGGAGGATTCACAGGAGGAGTTTGACCTGACTCTTGTGGCCCTCAATGAGAACCCAGTGTGGTGTGAGAAACTACCACAATCAAAGACCATGTGGAAGCTGCTGGGCGTGGTGGCGCACGCCTGTAATCCCAGCACTTGGGAGGCTGAGGCAGGAGGATCGGTGCAAGTTCGAGACCAGCTTGGGCTACAAAAGTGAGCTCAAGGCCAGCCTGAACTGCACAGTGAGACCCTGTCTCAAAAAGACAAAAAAAAAAAAGATCATGTGGGCAGAGGTAAAAGGAAAGGCAGGTGTTATGGTTTATGTCTAGTTGTCCCCCCAAAGCCTCATGGAGTCATTGGGCGGGGACTTCTAGAGTTTGAGACTTGATCCATGATCCCTGGGATTGTGGGTTTTAGTACTGGTGGGATTATGGGTGGAAGTACTTCTGGGATTATGGGTGTAGCCTAGGGCGGGAGCTAAGGTGCAGAGCCTGAATGTAATATAAAGAGAGACAGAGAGACAGACTAGAGCTCTAGCTGTTGCTGTTGCTTTGCTGCCGTGTTGGTTGGCTACCTCTGCCGCCATTTTGTTGCTGTTCCGCCACCATGAATTGGATGCTCTCTGCTCTGTCCCACTCAGCCTTGGGCCAGCCGAATATGGACTGAAACCTCCACAAACTGTGAGCTAAATAAGCCTTTCCTTCCTTCATTTTGAGTGTTGGGTATTTGTCCCAGCAACGAGCAAAAAGTAACTAAGACAGCAGGTGCTAGGCCAGCCTTGGTAAGAGCTGTTTTCCAAGTATAGTTGGCAGGAACTGCAGCAAGCAGGAAATAAGTGGAGGCAGACCCCAGAGACAACTACTTTAGGGAGAAGGTGAGAAGGGCAGTAAAGGCTGCACATGTCTTGGTTTCAATCACTGAGATGAGAGAAGACTGAGCCAGGGCAGGAGCTGTGGAGGAAGCATTAGGAAGAGGCACATGAAGCTGAGAGGGCACACTGGTGGGCTGAGGGTGGGGTGGCAAGGGGCACACCCAGGATAAAGTCGAGGACTCTGGCTGAGGGGACATTAGACTGCTCCTGGGATACTGGAAAGATACAAAGGTTGCTTTGGGACATGGAAGGTTATGAGGTGGCCTGGGGCACTCAAGGGCAGGCATCTGAGAGACTGCCAGGACACACAGGCCTACAGACTGCTCAGGAGAGAAGCCCTAGGTGAGAGGCAGAGTCATGCCATCAGAGCCAAGACAGGAAATAAAGCTGAAGGGGCTGGTGAGATAGCTCAGTGGACTAAACACCTGCTTTGGCAAGCACAGGAACCAAGGTCCTGAGCTGGTGACATAGTCTGGGTGTGGTGGTGCACACCTGTGATCCCAGCACTGGGGGAGGTTGAAACCGGGGATCACTACAAGTCTGAGCTGCATAGTGAGACCCTGTACCAATACATAAATGAAAAAAAAAAAAAAAAAGCTGAGGGAAATAAGAGACGGAATAAAAGACGAGACAGGGACAGAGGTAAGGGAAGGGAGGGAGGTAAAGGATTCGAGAGGAAGGGTTAGGAAACACTGAACAGATGGGTGAGGACACACCCACATTCCAATCCCTGGAACCTGAGAGTTATAGTAAATGGGAAAGGTGTTGGGGAAGAGTTTCCACAGATGTATAAGACTGTTAAAATGGGAGAGACTGGTTTAAATAATCCAGATATGTTTTAGAAGCAAACCAAGTGTTCTTTTTTTTAAAATTTTCTACAAATCTAGCAATCTGACTCAGGACCTTGTGCTTACCAGGCAGGAGCTATGCCGTTGAGCTCTCCCTGGCTCTTTCTTTGTCTGAGACAATGTCTTGCTATGCAGTTCCAACTCACTGCATAGCCCAGGTTCGCCTTGAACTTGCAGCAGTCCTCTTGCCTCAGCCTGAGTGCTGGGATTACAGGTGTGTACCACCACACCTGGTGACACAAGTGTCCTATAAGAGTGACTGAGAAGAGGGGCAAGTGACGGATATCTATACTTTCAGTTACTTGGGAAGCTGGGGCTGGAGGAGTGCAAGTTTACTTTTTTGGTATTATGGGAATTGAACCCAGGGTCTTTACCTAAACTACATCCTAGTCCATTTGTTCTGTCTGTCTGTCTGTCTGTCTGTCTGTCTGTCTGTCTATCTACTTACCTACCTACCTACCTACCTACCTATCATCTATCCATCTACCTATTCATTCTAAGTTACCTAGTTTGGCCTCAACAGTGTGATCCTAAGGACTCCAACTTAGAACCCAGGCTGCATAATGCAGCAAGACCTCATCTAAAAAAAACAAAAAAGTCTGAGGAAGAGCTGAAACAGAATAGAAAGCAGCAATATGAAGGTAGAAGCAGAGAGCTTTAGAGGACTGAGGCCTGGGGATACACTGCTATCACTCCAGTGCTACTGATACCAGACTTCTGGCCAGCATGTTTGTGTCTAAACTCACACCATTTATGATAATTTGTTATAGCAGCCACAAGAAACAAATGTCAAGGCTGAGAAGGAGACACCTGAGAGATGAGAGAGATCAGAGAATGGTGTCACAAACCCAAGGGAAAAATTTACAACAAGGATGGTGGGGTCAATGACATTCAGTCTTCAAGTAATCTCTAACAAACAAACACCACAACAAAACAAAACAAAACGAAAACTGGTTGGAGTGCCTGTGTTTAACTGCAAATAGGGATAAGTCACCAGGGACTCTCTAACCACAGCCATGCTGAAGAAAAAAAACTAGACTTCAGTGGGTGGGAGGGAAGCAAATGGAAACAAATTAACATGACTCTTTGGAGAAGACAGATGGTGTCTGGGTCAAGGGACAGATTTTCTTTTGTTTACAAAATAAAATTTAGGCTGAGAGCTTAACTCAGTCAGTGGCTGAGCGCATGCTTAGCATGTGTGGGGCCCTAGGTTCTGTCTCCAGCAGTGAGAAGTAAAAAATAAAACAACAAAACTTTAGGACGAAAAATCTCAGACGCCTAAAAGTAGTGTAAGATGACACCCCCTCACCCACATTCATACATCCAGTATCCTCTTTGAACAATACCAGTTCTTGGCTGGTGGTGGTGGTGGTGTTTTTGTGGTACGGGGGGATTGAACTGAGGGCCTTTGCACTGCAGCAACACACGAAGCCCCTTTTCATTATTTCATTCTCCCACCATCCTGCTCAGTCTCTAAATTGCTCAGGCTAAGCTCAAACTTGTGATCCTTTTGCCTCACCCTCTGGAGTGATGCGACTGCTCCATGTGCCCAGCCCCAGTCCCGTGGTGTTTCAAACAACTTCATAAACACATCTCATCCCACATGATTACTTTGAAGCTATGAAAAAAAAATTGTAAAATGAGGGAAAAATACAGATATTGATGAGAAGCCGTCGTAATAAAGGAAAAACATCGATGGTGCAGGGGAAAGCAAAAAGGGATCACAAAAATGGGACTAAGCAGATTGCAATCAGGACTCTGGGGAAGGAAAGTCAGAATGGAATGTGGAGCGGTTTGTTAGTCTGAGATAGAGAGTTGGCTTGAGACCGGAGGAAGGTTCACCTGGAACAATGGCAGGGCTAGCCTGGAGAAAGGAAAAATTGTCACAGAAAACTAACCTGAAACGAAAGGATGGCCTGAGACCGTGGGAGTACTGGCCCCGGACAGCAGAGAGGTTTATGTAAACGTCTACTAAGGAAAAGGATTAGCCTAGGACATGAAAACAGTTGAAGTGAGGAAAGGTTAACTTCAAGGAAGAAAATGGAGGGAATGGAGGTCAGGCCGCGACATGGGAGGAGAGGACAACACAGCTAAATGGTGGAGCGGACAGGTGAGGCTATGAGCTGATGTCCCCCAGAGTTCCCTTTGGCGGCACAGGGGAATCATTTCTTGGTGACACCAAACCTGAACTCTCTCGCCATGACTGCGTGGTCAACATCTCACCCTCTTCGGGTTCCTTCGCCGCCGCCTCCATCCTGAATCTCTTGGACTCGTCAACTGCCGTAGTAAAACCCGTACATTAACCTCGACAAGTACGCACTCAACAGCCACTTCCGTCTGTGTACGCTTCAAGGGGTTGTATGCTCCCACTGCGCCCCGACACTGAAGTTCCGGCTCCAAGCGGACCTCCTAATGCGCATGCGTTCCTCTCCTACTGTCCCCGCCCACCAGGCAGGAAGGAGAGTATCTTCAGCCTCAATTTTTATTTTTTTAAAGCACTTTCTTTTTTTTCCTTTTATTTAATTTTATTTATTTATTTATTTATTTCTTGTTTCAGAACCTTTGTTTGTTTATTCACTCATTTTTATGGCCGGCTCAGCCCACCCCAAGGGCAGGGCTGGTGTAGCATGTGGTGCCGGGGATTGAACCGCGGTCCCTGAAGCCGCGCAAGCTTTCCCAAGCAGGCGCTTTAGACCACTGAGCCATCCTGCCGGGCCCCTCTATTTTTTTTTTTTTAAAGGGAATTTTTATTTATTTTTTTCTTGTTTCAGAACTTTTGTTTATTTTTTATGGTCGGCTTAGCCTGCCCTGAGGGCAGGGCTGGCACAGCCTGTGGTGCCGGGGATCGAACCGCTCCCTGCAGCCGCCCAAGCTTTCCTAAGCAGGCGCTTTAGACCCCTGACCCATCCTGCCGGGCCCTCAGCCTCTATTTTAAGTCAAAAGAAATTTGTTCGGTGCTGTTTCTCCAGCTCCTGACGTGATTAATATTGCGACTAGATGGTCAAGTGAACACCTTCCAAGACGTGGAGCTATCCCAGTCAAGGTTTTTTTTTCTTTCGGAATCGGGGATCGAACTCAGACCTTGAATTTGCCAGGCAGGCACTTGTGCCTGAGTTATCTCCCCGGCCCCTATTTCGCTTATTTTTAAGATCCTAACACTCCATAGGGTGCATCAATCCTTGGGTGGTATGATCAGTGATATAGAACTTACAACCTTGGGGTAATGCACAAAAGAAAACTTTTCCTGCTTTGCAGAGTACACAGACACATCACCAGTAACAAATGACTTACGGGTCTGAGGCCTCTGCCTACTCCAGTTTGGGTTAGACCAGGTATCTTTATAAAAAGGATGCCTTAGCTGATACTTGATGAGCAGTTCCTTAAGCAGGGTCTCAACAGGTGATGGGTGGCACAATAGTTCTGGTTGTGGCAAACATTTCAGTAGGGTCATGAGAGGGGTCGTTAACTTGAAAGCTGTAATTGGACTAAGGGTTTCGGAGTGTCATTAAACCTTTTTTTTGTCTTTTTGAGACAGGGTCTCACTATACAGTTCAGGGTGGCTTTGAGCTCACTTTTGTAGCCCAGGCTGGTCTCGAGCTCACATCATTCCTCCTGCCTCAGCCTCCCAATTGCTGGGATTACAGGCGTGGGCCACCACACCTGGCCCTCATTAAATCTTTTGATAAAAATCCTTTGGAATATGTACAAGGCAGATGTTTATGTACTTTTAAGTTCCCCAAAGGATTTATGCTCCTCAAATTAAAGAACCAGTAATCAGAATCCCAAAAGGGAGCACAAGCCAGGTGTGGGGGCACTCGCCTGTAGTCCCAGCACTGGATCAGAGTTCCAGACCAGCCTGGGCTACAATGTGAGCTCAAGGCTAGTCTGAACTGCATAGTGGGACCTTGTCTCATAAAGACTAAAGAAAAAGAAAAAGGTAGGGAACAGAGAGGTGAAAACCTTTTCAGTCATCAGGTGCTGGGCCATGCAGGAACTCAAAGGCCTTATTAAATGGCTTAAGGAGTTTGCCCTACAGGGATTGAGGCTGGGGAATCAAAGGGACTAGAGAGTTCCGAGATAGTGGGTACAATATCCCAGATAATGGCTGAGAACAGAAACATAAAATCCTTTTTTATATTCTCCTAAAGTCTAGAGATGTGAAGGTTTTGAGTGTGCAACCCATAGCAGGCAAACTGTTGGCACACCAGGGCCAGCAGAGGGCACTACCGCCCATAACACGCACCGGCTGTTAAGGATCTCAGATTAGAGAGCCTGAGGCCTGGCAGCTCCTTTCTGGAGCAGGATCCCTTTTAGATGCTAACTTTGGGCTTACCTCATACTGACACACCAAACCAGAGCTGAAGACGGGTCAGGGTTAAAACTTTCTGAGACAGTCTCACCTGCTTCAGCCTCCTGGAGCATGCCATGTCAGACTCCGCCCTTGTTTTTATAAGATGTGTCCTTTCACAAGGTTCAGTGTTCCTGTGAGAGCTAAGTGGGGTCTGAGTTGGCTACTCCTGTACCCTCAACAAACAGCATGTAGAGGGAATGGAAAAACGAAGCTATGTCGAGATGGGATCCCATAGCTCACTAGTTTCTTCTCCCCTTCAGGAAGCACTCCCCTCTCAGCATCCTCATGCTGTCACTTTTTGACGACAGATGTACATTCCCTATGGAGTAGGAGCTTGGTAGAAACCAAAGATACGACCACCTGGGCCATGCTGCACCCCCAGCACTGTCCAGGACAGCTGAAAAGAGCAGGCACCCAAAGCATACTAGGGGACAGTATGAGGACATGAACCTTCACACTGAGGATCAAACTCCTGGAGCCTCCAATTAGCTTGCGCCACAGGGCAGACCTAGCTGCACACCAGCTCTGAATAAAGCAGCCCTAGTATATCCCATTGGTCCAGTATGTCCCTTTACTGACAAGACATGTTCAGTACATTCTAAGATATTCCTGAAGGGATTTGGGACCAAGAGATGGCCTCTTTAAAAAAGTGTAAGCTGGGCATGATGGTACATTCTTATAATCCTGACACTCAGGCTGAGGTAGGAAGATAGGTCCAAATTTGGCACCAATGTGGGCTACGTAAGAGTTCAAGGCCAGGCTACATTACAAAGAGATACCCTGTATGAAAAACCAATCTAATAAAAGCCTAAACAAAGATACATAGCAAGACCTTATCTCAAAAAACCAAAGGAAAGCAAAACAAAATATTCCATTAATATACTAATTAAAAACAAAACAAAACAATGGAGCTATGCACACAATTCCCTCAGAGCTTAACAAATGAATAAATCATTTCCCCTTGCAAAGGCTCCCACCCCAATTAAAGGCCAATTGCAGTAAGACTTTAGGGTTTCAACCCTGCTTCCTTCCTACAAGGAGGTGCCATGTCATTTATTGAAAGAAAACAAAACAGGGCAAACACATTTTTAGTAAGTGCAGTTTGTTAAAATCCTATTAAAACAAATGGGTCAAGGGCAAGTAATCATCAGAGAGGATCATGGTAGGAAAAACTGAGATTTGGCCCCTGGGAAGAGTCCCCAAGAGGGTACACTGGGGCTTTAGGTTATATGGTCAAGTCTGTATTCTAAAGCGAAGGAACCCCCACCTTTCACCCTTTCACCCACTTAATCCCACCAGAAACTACCAAGACGCCTGGGATAAAAGGTTTCAAGTTCAATAGTCACACTCTCTCCAAATACAAAAAGCAGTTACAATTCAACTGAACACAGAAGCTTGTGTGCAAAGTTAACGGGAATTGAGACGTCATATAAAAAGTTGGGTTAAAGATGATTCTGTGGTTTTTGTGTTTTGAGGGTGTGGTTCTTCCCTGGTCACCTGAACTCAGCAAAGAAACAGTTATTTTGACAAAGTATCAATGGTGGACTGACAGTAAAAACAGACAAATTCTAAAAATTACCAAAAAAAAAAAACCAAAAAAACAAAAACCAACAACGCATAATTACCAAAAAAAAAAAAAAAGTTATCACTGCTTCCTCCCTCTGCATTTTGCTTTTAAAACTTTTTTAAAAAAAGTTTTTTGATTTTGTTTTTAATCCTGAAAGTAGACAGTAAAACAGCTCCTGGGAGAATTTACAGTCAACTGCATGAGGGCCTGGGAAGCTGAGGGACTAGAGCAGGGTTGGGAGGACCGAACAGGAGGTCTTCCCTTCAGTCACTGCAGCGTCAACATGACAAAGGGAGAGAGGGATTCTTTAGCTAAAATGGAGATGAGAAGAGGAAGAGGAAGAGGTGGGAAGTAGAAGGGACAAACAGAAAATAAAAGGTCATTGTGGCCTGTTTAAATCCAGAGAAAAATGCCTGGCCTGTGTGTGGGAAGAAGCCCCTCAGAGGGGAGGCAGTGGGCTGAAGGGAAGCAGCCCTGGGATGACCCCAACCCCAGCACCAAGGACCCGGTGGGGGGCAGAGGAGGGGCCAAGGTAGGCGCTGGTGGAGGAAGCCGGCAGGGGCCTTCAGGAGCGTCAGGACACACTGGCTACTGTGTGCTTGTGCCACCCTGTGTGCTGCCGGAGTAGCTCCCGTAGTCATAGTTCCCGTAGTATGGTGGCCACTGGCTCTGGTTCTGATAGTATTGGTTCCACTGCTGAGCATACTGCGGAGAGAGACCCAGAGCACAAAGTTATCCTCTACTCATTACACAATGTCATTCTTCCCCTGGCTCATCTTGTCTAGAGCAGAGATGAGTGACCACACTATCCACATCTGGATCCAGTGAGAAATAAGGTACCTTGGGGGGACAACTGGCTGACCTGATGCCATATATATGGGTATCTAGGAACTGCACCACAGGTCTCCTGGCTTTCAGGCATCATATTCCAAATTACAACAACAAATAAACCCACTAGGGACGGTGGCCTGGGTTTGGTGCCCCGGGTTTGGTGCCCCTGGCCATAGTGCTGAAGTAGGATTTAGAACCCTGCTTGGCTAGGCCCTCCCTCTGCTCATCGCACTGCAGACAAGATACAAAGCAGTTATCTAAAACCAGTGCATGCCAGGCTGGATTACCCTGAATGCCAGCTTGGACATACAGGAAGGGCCACCGAAAACCTCCCCATCCCACAAATGCCTTGCCTGTTACCTACCTGCTGATACTGGTTATAGCTGGGCTGAGGGTAGGTCTGTGCAGTGGGGGGTGGTGGTGGGGTATAGGGGGCCGGGTTGTAGCCACCATAGCTTCCATAGTTGTAGGCAGGTGGTGGTGGAGGTGGAGGTGGTGGGGCTGTGTAGCCCTGGCTGTAACCTCCCTGGCTGTAGGGCGGCTGGGTGTAACTCGGCTGGAAAATGGAGAAAAAGACCACAACTCTGTGAATGAGCGAGCTTACAATTGGGATGGCGAGAGGGCCCTTGTAGGCAGTTAGCTCACAAAGGTACTTCCCTGTGGAAGCTGTTTGGGGCAAGGAGATAAGCCAGCTCTGACATAGCAGGACAAAGGGGGCTGAAAGGAAAGAAAGCCACAGGGTTGCAGTCTAAACTCTAATCCCAGCTGAGACACCAGGGAAACAAGACACACGGAATCTCTTTAAAAAAAAAAAAAAAAAAAAAAAATTTGGCAGTTACAGGGTTTAAATCTATGGTCTTAAGTATGCTACACGAGTACTTTATCACTAAGCTGCACACCTAGCCCCTCAGTTTCATTTCCTGTAAACTAAGAATTACAACAAATTGCCATTTGTGACTGTTTCCAAAGCTTGTGTATATAAAACACTGACTGGGTACTTAATAAATGGTGGCAGTTGTCACTGAACATCCTGCTCAGAAAAGTGTTGACAAATTGCTAAGTGCTTTTCATGTATAATCTGTACCACAAATTCATTTAATTTGTTATGGTTTATATCTGGCAGTCCCTCCTACTCCTTCCCCCAGCTCCATGACTTTTTTTTTATTTTTTTTGCCTTTTTGAGACAGGATCTCACTATGCAGTTCAGACTGGCCTTGAGCTAACTTCTGTAGCCCAGGCTGGTCTTGAACTCGCACCGATCCTCCTGCCTCAGCCTCCCAAGTGCTGGGATTACCGGTGTGAGCCACCACGCCCAGCTACCATGACATATTTTCATAGGTGGGATATTTAAATGAGAGTGGATTATGGGGACCTGGTTAGATGACAAGTTACTGGGTCTGTGCCCTGGATGTTTCTCTTCCTGGCTCCTGCCTATCTGCTTTCCCCGTGAGCCATGAAGTGGGCACATGCGAGTAGGTCTCCTCTGCCATGTGGCCCTGGTGGAGCCAGCTGACTGGACTACAATCATGAGCCAAAATAAACCTCTCGGGTTTTAAGTTGTGTGCTTCAGCTATTATCTTTTAGCAACAGAAAATAACAAGATACATATTAACTCTTAGGGTAGGTTCTTTTTTTTTTTTTTAATTTTTAAAAAAATTTTTAAATTTAATTAATTTATTTATTTTTCTTGTTTCAGAACCTTTGTTTATTCACTCATTTTTATGGCCGGCTCAGCCCGTCCCGAGGGCAGGGCTGGCACAGCATGTGGTGCTGGGGATCGAACTGCAGTCCCTGAAGCTGCCCAAGCTTTCCCAAGCAGGCGCTTTAGACCACTGAGCCATCCCGCCAGGCCCCTAGGGTAGGTTCTATTAGCACCACCAAGGTGAAATTCGTGAGCCAAGGCCATACAATGAAAAAGTTATCAACCTCTGGATTTTTCTACTCGTAGAGCCTTAACTACTACTCAACTGCAGTGCCACCCAACTCTCACAACAAACCTCAGGAATGAGCTCCACTAATACCTTTTAGTTCTTTGAGGCTCATAAGGTGAAGCCGATTGTTGTCATAAAATCTGGATATTTATATGGCTGGCAGTTTGAAGTTGCGTCTGTCTAACTCCTGTGCTAGTAAATTTTCTGGGTAGATCAGAGTTTGAGAACCATCAATGTGGTAGCTGTTCCGGGCCTGGCACATAGCAGGTGCTTAGGAAGTGGGTGCATAACAAATGGAGATTGCTCTGGTTAACAGGTTGTGTACTACAACCTTAGTAATAACTTTCCAAGACCATGAATGGAGGAGCCCAGAGGTGCTCAGGGCAGAAGCTCTTGGTGGAGAAGGCAGGTCCTCACTAAATTTGGACCCCTGGTCTCCGATCCTGAGGACAAAGAATTTCCTTTCAGCATGGATGATGAGAAAGACTCCAACTGAGTAATTTCTTGGGGATCCAGCTTAGGCCAGCCACACAGAAAAGACATACACCAGTGGTGGAGGCGCTGAAGCTTACAACCTAAGCCTGAGGTGAGGAAAGGAGGTAGAGGTTTTGGGCATGGCCAACTTATTTTTAGGTTTAGAGGATCTGTCAACTCTAGGGTTCACCTGGGAGGACTATAGGGGAAAACGAGGGACAAGCAGAACCAAAACATGTGCTAGGGGCTGCCACAGACCCGCTTCCTCTCACTTCCTCAGGCTTAGAACACGTATGTGCAAATCCGAGTGCAAATGTATGCACACCCTCACCTGTGGAGGGCTGTAGCTGCTGACAGTGGGGGTGCTGGTACTAGCGCCTGAGCCGGGGATGCTGCTGCTCTTGTTATAGCTGCTGGGCCCTGGGGGGTTCCGAGCAGGGCTGTAGCTGGGTGGTGGTGGTGGCTGCTGTGGTGGTGGTTGTGGTGGCGGCGGTTGCTGTGGTGGCGGCTGTTGCTGGGGGGCCCGGCTGTAGCTGCCTCGGTTGTTAGAGTTATTGTTATCCCGGTTGTTGTTACCCCAGCGGTTCTGGTTGTAGCCACCACCTCCACTTCGGTTGAAACCTGCATTTCAAAATCCAGACGAGAGGCACCATCATCCTCAGCATACAACCTCCAGGGACTGGGTCACTCATGACTGCTAGGGTTGCACTGCAAGACCAGGCTCAGAGTAGGAACTCAGTTCAAGTGAGTAAAATACACCTTCTGGGTTTCTTCAGACCCCGAGATACTCCCTTGTCCCTTGACAGTTCTAGGTCATCACTACCTGCTGACAGATTTGTTCCATCCACTGAACTGTGACCCTGGGAAGGTACAGGTCAAGGCTGTTTTTAGTGTGCTGTTCAGCAAATGAAAAAGAGACATTTAAGAGGATGGCAAGCACTGGGCAGATCCTAAGTGTGGCCAAGTGGGATGCCCACTCCTAACCCTCTGCTGATTTTCGGGCCCACAACTCTCCCTGGCCAACTCCTATTGGACCTGAGGCTTGTAGCTGAGACAGTACCTCAGGAGGCCTTTGCAGAGCCCTGCTGCCTCCTATAGGCTGGTAGGGTTAACCTGAGGTCAGAGCATCCCTGCACTATCCCATTAAGCTATCTGGGTCATGGCTGTGTCCCCAGAACTGTCCGGCACACGACTGAAACAGAGTAGGACTCGGGACATATTTGTTAAATTATGCAAGTTTACTTCAGAGAAAGCATTTATTAAAAACTTGAGCTTTAGATCATTTGAATCACAGCTCTGGATTTAGCTGGGTGATACTGAGCAAATTAACTTCTTTAAGGCTGTTTCTCCATTCGTTTTATTTATTTAGAGAAAATTTTAAAATAATTTGGGAGGCTGGGGAAATAGTTATGTGGCTTAAGTGCCTGCCTGGCAAATGCAAGGTTGTGAGTTTGAACCCTAGTCCTGCCAAAAAAAAAAAAAGTTTGTTTGGTACAGGGCCTCACTATGTAGCTCAGACTCATAGTGATCCTCATCTCTGCTTCTCTAGCTCTGAGAATACATGCGTGTGCCAGCACACCCGGTTTTGGTGGCTGGCATACTGCACCCAGCATTATGGGGCTGGTATGGTATATGGTATTAGAGGATCAAACCTTGGTTCTTGCACTTGCCAGGCAGACACGTAAGAGTGCTGAGCTGTCTATCTCCCCAGCCTCTCCATTTTAAAACCCAAAACTAGTTCTAACATTTGCCAGGTCTTGAGCTGGGTCCCAATACACTTCTTTCCAAGGACTTCATAGTAAGACAGGGGAAGGTCTATAAAAATAAAACAGTACTGCAACATATGAATGGACAAAGGATTTCAGGAGAAAGGCCAGGGAAATGGGATAGAGCAGCGATTCTCAACCTGCGGGTGGCAACCCTGGTGGGGGTCGAACGACCAAAACACAGGGGTCGCCTAAAGCCATCAGAAAATACATATTTAAACCCATGCTATGCCATGGTGAAATGTTATTTATTGGAATGAGTGATATTTCTCAACATATAATTAAGTATTGTTTTTGTGATCAATCACTGTTTAAATTTTTTTTTAATTTTATTTATTTATTTTTTTCTTGTTTCAGAACCTTTATTGGTTTATTCACTCATTTTTATGGCTGGCTCAGCCCACCCCGAAGGCAGGGCTGGTGTAGCATGTGGTGCCGGGGATCGAACCGCGGTCCCTGAAGCCGCCCAAGCTTTCCCAAGCAGGCGCTTTAGACCACTGACCCATCCCGCCGGGCCCCAATCACTGTTTAAATTATGTTTGATTTGTAGCAATAAGAATACATAATGCATATCAGGTATTTACATTCTGAGTCATAACTGTAACAAAATTACAGTTTTGAAGTAGCCTCCAAAATTATTTTTTGGTTTGGGGTCACTGCAACATGAGTAACTGTATTGCGGGGTTGCAGCATTAGAAAGGTTGAGAACCACTGGGACAGAGGGAGAGCTTCCTTGAAAGCCCAAGTATGAAAGTACCCAGTTTTCTTCCAGGCTTTAGTACATATGTGGAACTCAGTGAACTTTAGCACTGAATGAATGACTAGAAGTCAAAGCTCAATTCCAACCAGGGGAGCTGTGTGACATGCCTCACCTCCTCGGTAGTTGTTTCCTCCACCACTTCCTCCTCCTCGATTTTGGAAGCCACCTCGGTTGCCTCCAGGGGGACCCCGGTTGTCATAGCGCTGGAAACCGCTGCCACTCCCACGGCCTCGGAAGCCACCTCCTCGGTTGTCAAAGCGCTTTTCAGGGGGTGGCCCCGCCTTGCGGCCTTCCTCATTGTACTGCCTCACCAGCTTGTCTGCTTCTTCCCGCTGAAGCTCAATGAAAAGAACCTCATCTAGGAAGTCACCTACGTCAGGCAATGTGAAGTTGGCTAGGAGAAGGGGGAAAAGGGACAGGTAAATATCTTCTGAGGTCTAGTCTCTTCTCCTCCCAGAACCCTGGCATCTATCTTAGATGTAGTGAATGAAACAAGAGTGGGTCCCAATGACTCACCTTTTCTGACAACTGTCAGGAGTTATCAAAGATCCTTTCCTGAAGACATGGCCAAGCCCCACATAGGCATGGGGTTAATGCCCTCTACCCTCACCCCAACAGCAGGTCAGGCAGGTGAAACCACATCCCTACTTTTTTTTTTTTTTTGTCTTTTTGAGACAGGGTCTCGCTATGCAGTTTAGGCTGACCTTGAGCTCACTTTTGTAGCCCAGGCTGGTCTTGGACTCGCACCAATCCTCCTGCCTCAGCCTCCCAGAGTGCTGGGATTACAGGTGTGCGCCACCACGCCCGGCTCTCACATCCTTACTTTCACAGAAGAGCAGACAGGCTTGTTCACAATCAGCTCATCTACTTGGTGTTTGAGGCAGGTGATGGTGCAGGGCTTTCTTCTCTTTAGACTCATCTACTCCCTTTCACCCAACTCAGTCTGAAAACTCCACCACAGACACAGACAGAAAGCTCGGATATTGTCAGCTTTAGGAGACACGAAAGGGATGTAGCAGAGAGCAGAGGGGAGGGGAGAGGAGGGGAGGGGATGGGATGGAAGAGGAGGACAGGAGAGGAGAGAGGAAGAGAGCGGTATCACACAAAAGGAGTACTCAGGGATCTAGGAGGGACAAAATGAGTGAAGGGCCCTTTCTCTTAAGGACCCTGCTGAGATGGCCTTCCAGGAGCCACTTATTTCCTACCTTTCATTTCTAAGACCGCATGATCTGGGACATCCTTCCCTTCCTCGTCAGTTCGCTTTATTGTTCGGTCTTTCAGGTCCTCGTCAGTGGGGCAAATTACAATAGCTTTGCGCTGGAAACCTTCAAAAGGTCTCATTTTTCGTCTCTGGGCTGACCCATAAACATTTGTCTAGGGGTAGGTAACAGAAGAGGCAAGAGATGGTACATTAAGAGTTGTTTTCTTTTGGGGGGGTATTATATAGGCCAGGGATGGGAAAAGCATACTAGTGCTCCTCCTAAGCAGAAAGACTCTGAAAAGTGCTCTGCCTTTTTACTGAGGGGTTGGGGTGGGGCTGGGGGACAGACTGGGAATTGAACTCTGGACCTCCCATTTGCCAGGCAGGCACTATGCCACTGAGCTAAATCCCTGGCCCTTTTGCTTTACTCCGTTGATTCTTTTATCTGCTCTGGCAAATTAAGTAACTTAGGAAGAGTGGCTGCTGACAGGCCGAGGTCAAGTAATTCCTCATCAGCTGGGCTTGGTTCTTTAATCCAGTTAGTTCCCAGTTCTATATTTACAACTTCTTTTCTCTATTTTACTTGCCTTATTTTTTGATTAAAAAAATTTTTTTTGGTACTGAGGACCAAATCTGATGACGTCACAGCAAATGTTCTACCTTTAGCTTTATCTAAGCTGAAGGCCTTTTCCTATTTTAGAAGTAATATACACTCGGATTAGAAAATTCACAGTACAAGATACACAATTTAGAGCAAGAATCTCTACTTGGCTAGTCCTAGTCCTACTTCTTGGCTATAACTTATACTGAATTTTTGAAGGTCTCTTCTAAATTTCTTCTGTATAATTTCATACTATACAATGGACAGGCAAATTAACCTGCCCCTTTAGACAGCTGGCAGGATGTTTTCAACAACACTGTGGTTTTTCTGTCTCCTTGGTCATTCTGAAACATCACTTTAGCCATACTCTTCTAGTCAGGGAGGCGGTGCTTTTGGTAAATCCAAGTGGGTGGTCTTGTAGTTTCCCTTTCTCCAAGGCAGGCAGGTATCTCACAGGTGGGTGTTGGCACAGAAAGCTGCCCTACATGTGTATACAAAGTGCATGAGCAGTCACAATAGTTTCCACTAAGCAAACACCTCCAACACACCAAGGTTCTTTGGGACTGCTAGCCATGTCTGCCTGACCATAGGGCTCCGTGGACTCTGCCTGTACATCTGCACTACTTGAATACTAGTGAAAAAAGGAGAGACTTAACCTCTCCCTGAGACCAAATCTCTGAAGTGAGTCCAAGCACCTCATGCATATCCTCCCTCTTCAGGCTCAGAAACTTAAGAATGAGGGGGAAGTTGTTCAGTGCATCTACACTTCAGTAGCTGTGACAGGGAGAAGCTGTATAGGGGAAGGACAGTCTGTAAAGGGGCACAAATAAATCAACAACAAAAATGTATTGTTAGAACACATCCCGGCAGGACATAACCCTAGCTATGGCTAGGTACAAGTTGTAGAGTAAACATTATACTCCTGGTAGGTGAGAACTGAGCAGATGACCAAAGCAACAGGCCCAGTGTTAGAACTACTCAAGTGGGGGCTCTGTGCACTAACTTCTGGGTGCAAGACAACTTGATGACACAAGTGCATTAAGAGTGCTTGGCACAGTTTGGTTCTAATAGGATTTGGCATTGTCACATCTGTGTGGCCCTGGGCTCATGACTTCCATTTGTAGACTGAGATGGCTTTTCTATAAAACCAATTTACTGGTTATTTACCTTGAAAAGAGAAAACAGTATGTTTGATGGTTACAGTGAAAACTAAGTAAGTTCATGTGAGCAAAAGCCTTTGTTTTAGCCTAGACCTGACTTGTAGTCAGCACTGAACAAATGTGAGCCACCACTGAGATATAGTCATCACTAGGCTGAGATGCTGTGAATAGTTATAGCATGATGTTGACTTGAAGCAACTCAGACTAAAGAGAAAGTTATACTGTGGCAATTTTCCAAATGAAAAAGGCAGGCACAGTAAGATAGAATGTAAGGAGCATAAGCTTTGGGAAAGAAACCTTGGCTGAAATCTCTTCTGTGTCTCACTGTTTTTTTGAGACTCTGTAGAGGCATTACCCTTAGTCTTGCTCCTCAGATATCTTCGTTGAAAGACAAGGATCATGTTACCTTGCTCCTGTCTGTGGGGAGGATTTGCAAATGTGCAACACCATGGCATGTGGCAGGGAAAGAAGTCAATGTCCCCATGGATCTGCATGAAGTAAGGTCAACAGGACTGACATTATACTAGGAGTGGCTCCCAGTGGAAAGTACCAGAAAAAATTAAGTCTAAGGAGAAGCTGGAGTGCAACGATGGAAGCACAGACCTATCGGTGATCTGGGCTGTGGGTGCAGTGGTGGGTACATACTAGTTATTACTAGACTCTGAACCACAGATGGCTTTACTTTTTTTTTTTTTGTGGAACCGGAGATTGAACTCAGGTCCTTGCGTTTGCCAGATAAGTGCTTATTCTACTGAGCTATCTCCCCAGCCTCTACAAATAGTTTTAAAAGACATAGGTTTACATGATAAAAATCTTATTTCCCACTACTTTTCCTTGCATCTATTCTTAAAAACAAAGCAGAGGCAGCATCAGGTTCTACAAAAACAGAATTTGGCTTCCTCCAGCTAAGTTAGGTTTCTCTGGATACAAAATCCAGAATAAAGTAATTGTGAGGATGAATGAGGCCTCAGGTCATTTTGCTAATATACCAGGATATTAGGTTTGATGTCCACTATTCTAACCTTTCTGTACCTTAGGGTCATGAAGAAACATTGGGAGGTTCTTTAGTGGCAGGTCAACTTTGCTAATGCCCCAAATGAGGGAACAGAGAATAGAAGGAATATTGCCAAGAGGGCTAGGGCTACTCCCTTGCAACTTCACAGGATGGGAGGAATGGGGAAACAGCAGACTAGATTCATTAACAGCTGACCTTTATACTGGGCTCCACTCTGAAAACCAGCTTTTCTGATGCTGAGATGAGCTAAGAAGACTGTTCCATGATAATGGTTAGGAATGCCCCTTCCCTGCTTACTCTGGCTTGGCAAAAGGAAGGACAGTGTCTAAACCTCCCCAGCAGAAATGCAAATGCTTGGTTTTCCTGGAGGAAAGGGAGTCTGCTGGTGGCTGTTACCACAGCAAACACAGTGAGGTCAGGGCTCCAGGCCAGCCCAACACTGCTGTGGTCACTGGGGATGGCTGGCGGCTGCTGCTAGGAAACAGGAAAAACAGCGAGGTCAGCTTTTCCAGTCTTGTGGATTCTCTGCCCAGCTCCTGCTTCTCCTGGTCCCACCCTGCTTGAAGATGCTGAGTCTAAGTGAGGTCTGGCTATCTGTGTTTTCTGGCTCCTGACCATCTCAACTCCAGAGATATGGGCAGGACAGGAATCAGGTTTCTCAGAGAAGCTGCATGGCTACTTTCAGCCTTGACAATATGAAGTGGGAAGGGCACAGACTATGGCTTCTGCTTTATCCTGAGCTTTCTGAAAGATGACTCTGCCTGGTCTATTCTCATTTGTATTAGCTCAACAGGGCCAGGCTGGCAACATGGGAACCCTGGCAGGATCCCAAAGGGACACATTTAAGGCAGATGAAGAAGTTTACTTTGTCTTCAGTTAGGTGAACTCCAAGGGAAGAAACCTCAGGTATGCAAAGAGAACTGGACAGTGTCAGGAACAGACAGGCTTGATTCTCTGGGGATGGGGGGGAAAGAGCAAAGAAACTTCCTTTCTCCAGTACCTGCTAGTAAGAGGCAGTTCACTTTGGGCCTTTATTCTAGCCCAAGATTTGAGGCCCTGCCAATAGGGAAACAAGCAGGACTAGAACCATTTGTTCTGAAGGTGAGACCTGCTTGGCAAAGCCATGACATCCAGTCCTGCTTCTGATCAGTGCCTCAGCAGGCCTATTGAAGGCACTCTTGATTCACAGCTCCTATCTCATGGTCTGGGCAATGTAGTCCTGACGGGACTCTCTGGAACCTCCAGGTGGGCGATTTTGTCTTCTCACAGAGAACCAAGTCCTGGTCTCTTCCTGCAACTCAATGACTGTGTTAGCATTCAGAGTCCAGCAATGCTCTCCTTTTAGGGGATTCTTCCCTGTAACAGCCACCTGAGGCAACAACGTGATTTTCAATTCCTCTTTTGTATCACTCTCTGCAGCCCTTTGTATCATTGCTATTTTTGTTGAGATTGCTTTTTTTTTGGTACCAGGAATTGAATTCAGGACTTTGTGTCACTTATGCCACTGAGCTATCCCTGACCCTCTGCAACCTTTTTTTTTTTTTTTTAGAACTGGGGATCGAAACTCAAGACCTTGCATTTGCCAGGCAAGCACTTGTGTTCCTGAGCTATCTCCCCGACCCTGTAGCCTTTTAATAGCTAAGCAAACTTGGTCATATCCCTCCCTGATGAAAACAACTGTCGCTTGAGATGGCCCTTGAAACAAAGCTTCAGAGCCAGGGAGATAGCTCAGTGGCATAAGCACCAGCCTGGCAAGCACAGGTCCTGAGTTTGATCTTCAGTACCAAAAAACCCCAGTCAAACCTTTTTTTTTTTCCTTTTATCATGTTTCTTTCTGTGGCTTAGACAACCCAGTTCTTGAAAGCTTTGTCAGTTTCCACCAAAGCCCCAATCAATATGGGTTTGGCCAGCAAGTAGTGGAGCTATATTCATCTAGTAGAATGACAGCCTGAATTATGAGGTGTCTCCTCTCTGACTCACCTCTTTTTTCCTCCTAATGTTCTAAGTGTGTCCTTTATTTGCCCATGTCCTTCCCATGATAGAAAGAGACTGTTCAGCCCATCTTGGAATGTTAATTGATGCCCCAAGACACTTGTGCTCAATGAGACACATTCTAGGGGATCAGACAAAGGTAGAATCCTGGCTACACAGTCCTACTTGTGCAGGGATGAGGCTCCTTCCCTCAGGAGGTGGGTACTGAAAGGTCCACCTACATTAACAGGAGGCCCAAAAGAGCCAACTAAAGAGGTCTGACTACTTAGGAAAAGCTGGGCAGAAGTTCAGAACTACTGGGATTTTGCTGTAGTACTGCCATCCTCGCATGTTTCACCTAGCTCTGAAGACGGTCGTGCACAAACTTACTCATCACTGACAAAGCTGGTATGGTAGAAAGTGCCAGGATGTGGCCACAGGCCTCGCTTGGAATGTCCTGTACACAACCTTCCCTAATCCTCTCTCATCTACAGTTTTCTAGAACTTTTTAGGCCCCAAAAGGTCAAATTGCTGATTTTAGATTTTCTTCCAGGCCTGAGTAACTTATGACATTTAGGCCCAACTCCATCCTCAAGTTAAGAGAATCATATTCCTCCCTGTGGCCTTCCTTCACAGGATGGGAGGAAAAAAAACCTTCCTCCTTACCTTGATTCTCTGCCTTACTGTTGGTCTGGATCACACTGCCTCATTGGCATGTCTCTTTACTAGGAGGCTAGCAGCTCCGAGGACTATGTGGTGTGGCTCTAGCTGAGGCCCTGAACAAGTCAGCATAGCTAAGAAGGCCAACAGTGGCCTTTCACATTGCTGAGCTCTCCTGCACCGCACTAAGCTGCAGAGCTGAGAAAGTCCATAGGCCTGTTGTACAGGGATATAACCCTAACTATAACCCTCTTGGAGCACATATTTGAAATAGGTATACAGCTGATTTAATCAGTAAGCCAAGAAAAGGTCATAAAATTTTACTGGGGAATCTAACAAAGGTACCAGGTACCAATATTACTATAGACCATTTAGGACTCTGAGTCCAACTCAGAAAAATCCCTCAATATCTCAACATGGAAAATGGAGGCTAAGTGAGGTTAAGAGTTTAAAATAAACATTACTGGTGGGACTGAGATAGAAGAATGCCATAGGTAGTTTATGGAATGTCCTCTACCGCTCAACTTTTCTGTATAGACCTCTAATGTGGTGCCAGGGAATTTCTTTTTGATATTTTAGGGAAGGTTCTACAGAGTGTTCAGGGTCTTACTACTAGATCAGACTCATAGTAATCTTCCCGTTTACAGCCTCCCAAGAGCTGGGATCATAGGCATGTGCCACCATGCTCAGTCTCAACTGCTGTCTTAGCACACTCTGGGGGCGGGGCTGGCACAGTAGGCATGGGTATCGAACCCCCATCCCCTGCTTGTAGGAGCTTTAATCCACTGAGCTATTTGGCTGGCCGAGGACATTCCTTTCTGACAAGCCAATCACTACCATTAGTCACCAGCTCTGCTCTTATTAGGACCCCCGTGAACTGAGGTAACCAAATGCCCAGTGCTGCATGTAGGCAAAGGACTTTGGTAAAACTGTAGGGTGGTGTACTATTTATTTGGTTTACGTACTTGCCTACTCAGGTTTTTTATTTTTATTTTTGAGACAGGTATCACTATGTACTGTAGGCTGGCTTCAAACTTGAGGTGATCCTCCTGCCTTAGTCTCCCAAGTGCTGGATTACAGGCATATGCCACCACACCTGTCGTTCAGGTTGGTAAGAATGCACAAACCGAAAGTCTCATATACCCACAAATGCAGAAACTAAGGAAATACCCTTTACTATGTGAGGAAGCCTGCAAGACTGCTATCAATTATGGTGTAGAAAAGTGATAAACAGGTAGTCTCAATACTCTGAAATAGGGATTCCTACTACATCAGGCTACTCATTCTTCTCAGAATACTAAAAACCACAGTCTACATATACATCTAACTGAAAACTGCCTAGATTAAAAATAAGTAAACAAATAGAGACAACCATATATACACAGGACATTCTATATTCAATTTCAAAGGTTCCAGGATCCTGACATTAAGAACCCCACCCTTAACTGAACAGAAATATGTAACTTAGATATGTACCCCCATTAATAAAACCGTGCTGAGAAGCGGATGACACTGATTCTACTGAATAACAATAATCACCAGCTGCTGTGCAGCAAGTTGTGTGTACCTCTGTAAGGTCATTATGATCCCCATTTTGCAGAACAAGGGACTGAGACTCAGAGGAAGGGCACTGCTAGACTTCAGCTAAGTCTCAAGCCTTAGTTGGCTAGATTTAGAGTTCTATGCCTTTTCTACTTTGCAAAATAGCACTCACCTGATAATGAATTAACAGTGTTCGATTAAAAACCTACCATACAAATATTGCACTACTGGTACAATGAGCTATGTGACAGATCTTTAACTGTATCTTTTTCATTTTTCTTTTGGGTACTGGGACTCAAACTTGGGACGTAAGTGTTTGCCACATGGGAGCTTATGCCACTGAGCTATCTCCCCAATCCTTTTAAGTGCATCTTTCTACCCAGTGCTACAGTTGATGAGCATTATGTATAAAAGAGAAAAGGACCGGAGTCTAGGCATCCAATAGGTCACTTCTCTCCTGAGGACAATAATGGTCACCCATCAGTACCTGATCTAGGATGTAGTTGCGTTTCTTGCGGGCAGCAATCTGGATGAGGCGGTTGAGGCACTGGGTGGCCTGCTGGATCAGGACATCCCAGCGGCCAGCATAGTTCCGCTGCCGGCGCAGGCCCATCACCTATGGGCAGAAGGTGGTAAGGAGTGAGTGATCCTAGGTGAGACGCAGCACTTAGTAGGAGGGAGGCAGGTAGGGAGAGTCTAAGGGCCATCCTTACCCGCATCTTATCCATGATAGCATTGGTACCCAGGATGTTGTACTTCTTGGAAGGATTGGAAGCTGCATGTTTAATGGCCCACGTGGTCTTGCCAGCAGCAGGCAGGCCCACCATCATCAGAATCTATAATAACATGAGAGGAAAAGGGTGTTGTGAATTAACAGTGGCACTGGTGACACAGCACCACCCTGGCTAGCTGATTGCCACAATGGTGACTCATGGTTGCTTCTGGGATTCAAAGATATGAAACTTGTCTGTCTCTTAATACAGTATAGTATTAAATTAAATACTATTAGCAATTACACTTTTGTTCAAGACTTAAGTAGCTTCTGACATGGAAAAACACAGGGAAAGGCATTAAGTAAGATGGGTTCAGAGGGTAAGAAAAGTAGTATAACCTTTCTATTCTCTGAAATGCTAGCCCAAGTATATACATAGGTTATAAATTATGTCTAATCAATATACTTAGAATCTGGCAGATACTAGCTGTCAACTATGTGCTTGGTTTGATGCCTTTATTAAAATTATGTTCAGTGGCCCGGCAGGATGGCTCAGTGGTCTAAAGCGCCTGCTTAGGAAAGCTTAGGTGGCTGCAGGGACTGCGGTTCAATCCCTGGCACCACATGCTGCGCCAGCCCTGCCCTCAGGGCGGGCTGAGCCGGCCATAAAAATAAATAAATAAACAAACAAAAGTTCTCAAACAAGAAAAAAATAAATAAATAAAAAAATTTAAAAAAAAACTTAAAAAAAGCTTTAAAAAATAAAATTATGTTTAAAGCTAGTCAACTGTGGTGGCACATGCCTGCAGTTCCAGCTAATCAGATCCTCAGGCAGGATCACTGGAGATTAGGAGTTCAAGGTCATCTTGGGAAACACGGACATCAATTAAAAACTCAGAAGGTTTTCATGTATTATGAAGAGCCACATAAAATATGAAGTGAAAAGGGCAGGTTATCAGCTACTTTATCTTAAAATCTTTTTTTTTTCCAGTACCAGGGATTGAACTCAGGACCTTGTGCTTGCCAGACAAGCACTTACTCCACTGAGCTATCTCCCTGGCCCCTCATCTTAAAATCTTAATTATAAACATGAGCATGCATTATACAAATGAAGCACTTATGGAAAAGAATAGGACCAACTCCAACATTTTTAAAGTATAATTTGCAGGTAGTGGAATTATGAAAAATATTACTTTTCTCTGTACTTCTTAATTTTCTAGAACAAAAACAAACCACTAAACAAAAATTACCAATGTAGCTACTAGAGCCAAAGGCCATTTTGTCTTTTTTATTTTTAGCTAGGCCTGCGTAGGAGGGAAATTGCTCAATCTCTCTAAGAACACTGGGTGGCAGAGTACACTTATCATGAAGCGCCTGGTATCCCTGTCTGCTGAAGAAAAGTCCTTTCCCCATACTGGTCTCACTCAGGAGTAGTGCAGCTGCTTCCTATTGGAACCTTTCTAAGATTTAGGAAGACTGCTTGCTCTTTTCTTTATAGCCTAAGCAGCATCAGCACCCCTCACCTTAACCCACTCACTTAAGTCATTTGACTCCAAGATTACCCATGCAGTGAGTTTTTCTTTCACCACACCTAGTCTCTTGAGAACAACAAAATGTCCTTGGGAGAGGGGAGGTGACCTTGGCAGCAAGACAACACTGGAGAAGCTGCTACTAATTCAGGAGTCTAACCCCTTACCTCACACTCTGCCTTGCTCTTTGGTCCAATGGTGCCCCGGATCCGCTCACTAAGGGGAAGGTGCTGGATGAAAGTAAACCCTGGCAGGACAGAACAGTAGGGTTCTGCTCTCTGTCCGAAGTTGAACTCTACAGCACAGTTCTTCACCAGAACATGAGGATAGAGGGCCTGACCCCCCAAGGCTTCCTTCTGGATTCGGAAGGCAATGCCCATCCACTTCCCATTCTTGGTAAAGGAAAGTTCCACATCATTTCCACACTCGAAGTCCTAGGAAAAAAAAGTCAAAAGACAGTAATTGCCAATTCTTAGCTTAAAGTACTAGGGGCCACAAGCCCAAAGAGTGGATGCAGGAAGTAGAAATACAGGTATCTTTCTAGAAGGGAGCATACTCAACATCCAGGCAAACTGGGCAACAAAAGGAAAGAGCTCAGAAAACGTATGACTCAAATCCTTCCCTACCTAAGACTTGGAAGTTGTTAGAGGTGATGTAAATAATTTTAAGAAGTTTCAAGAATTTCATGTCAGGGGCTGGGGAGATAGCTCCATGGCACAAGTGCCTGCCTGGCAAGTGCAAGGTTGTGAGTTTGAACCCTGGTCCCACAAAAAACAAAACAAAACAAAACAAAACAAAACAAACAAACAAACAAAAAAACCAACAAAACACACATCAATCTGAGATAAAGGTTGAAGGAAAGAGATAAAATGAAGGCAAAATAGGGCCTTTTTAAAGCTGACTCCAGCTCTACATCTGTTCATCACACAGTTCATTAGTTTCTATGCTTCCCAGTACATGCCTGCAGTGATCTGGGCCCCACAGAGCTCAAGGACCAGTGTGAAGCTAGACAACAATACCGTAGTCCTGAACAATAAAAACAAGGAGAGTAATCTGTGTACAAGAAGTACTACTGGTGTACAAGAGAATCTAGTGTCAGACAGGCTGAAACATAAAAGATGGAGGGAAAATTAATTTGAGGTTCAGCTGAGAGCCATGACAGGCCACATATATTCATTCAAAGACTACTAAGACACTGAAGTTTAATGGGTCCTGTTTCAGAAGACAGTCTGCTTTACCATTTACTAATTTTATGGGACCTTGGGTGAATTATTTTACCAACTTCTCAAAAAAGGCAGATGATAATTTTTTTTTTTTTTTTTTTTGCGGGACCAGGGATTGAACTCTTGTGCTTGCCAGGCAGCCAGGCAAATGCTTATCCTACTGAGCTATCTCCCCAGCTCCAAGCAGATGATAATATTTTATATTACATATAGTGCTATTCTTAGGATTACGCTGGTTAGTATACTTAACATAGAATGTGCTCACTACAAGTATGTAATGCCACTACTAGTTGCTAGGCACTGACCTAGACGTCATGTCTGGGGTAGTGCTGAGGAGTCATGGCCCCCTAGGTGTGTAAGTTGCTCTCCAAATCACCTCAGAAATTTGGACTTGATGCTGATGGCAGAGCAAACTTCTCACTTGTTTTGAGCAGGGGAATGGCCTGGTCTACACTGTTTTAGAAGATCAACTTAGTTGCAGAGTAAAAGGTTTACAGTAATGTAGTCTCAAAATGGGATGAGACAGTAGACTAAAGCAAAGTACAAGAAGGTCTAAGTTGGGGCTAGTGACACACAATTCAATCCCAGAGCCTAGGACACTGAGGTAGGAAGACTGCCAAGTTTTAAGGCAGCCCTGGACACAAAAGGAAGATATTGTCAATGACAAATAAACGAATAACTAATAACTGATAGAAAACTTCAAGATGTAGTATTTTTTCTCAGAACAGGGAGACCACCTTATGACTTGCCCTTTAAGGAGCAGTGGAAGCAACTTCTCTTGAGGAGCTTCCTCATTACTCTCCTTAGATCTCTTAGTCCAGTACTGTATTAGAAAACTCATGTCCATGCAACCAGCACTCCTTTCTTTAGGTACCCAGGGCCCCATACATGCTAGGTAAGCGTTCATTAACTGAGCTGCACGTCCCCATTCCATTATATGCATGCAAGTCTAGACCACCAGAAGAGACATGACAACACTGGCCAGACTGAATCCTGCCAAGGCTGCAATGCAGTCCAAGACTTCCCATGTGAGGACAGGTGGCTCTAGGCACCTCTGCTCTAACATGGAAATGAGCACTGTGGGTGTTAGTCTGCCTTGTGGCCACCAACTTTATTACAGAAGCTTATCATACCACACAGAAAACTAAAACTGTACTCTCAACCAACAAATCCGCCACCCACAGAGCCATCTGTCTAAGATGCAGTGGTACATGGGGAGCTCCTGCTCCAATATTTCTATACCAGTCTGAACCTAAAGTCCCAAATTTCTGAATCCAGAATTATTCAGTGCCCTGCTTTTTTTTATAGCCTCATCTCTTATACCTGTGTCCCGACTCCATATATTCTATTCCTTACAGTTTGCTGAAAGGAGTTGTCTTCTTCTCTCTATCCAAAAAAACTACCTTTACCCTTTTTAAGTGCAAGAGCCAAGACAAACAACTCACCCTGCTTCCCTCTGACCGATAATTACATCTTCTCCAGCTTCCAGTCTGAATTTTTATAAATTTGTGGCATCCTCTAATCAAAGGAAATTATATACGGAACCTTAAAACTGGAAGTAGATATGACCTGGCAGAAAGAATTGGGAGATTCTGCCCCGCTGCATACCCAAAGAACCTCAAGTTCTGAGAGACTGTCATACACTGATTTCTACAACAATGCAAAGATAGCTAGGCACAGTGGCATACATCTGCAATCTAAGTATTCTGGGCAACTGACTCTAAGTCAGAAAGACTGTATTAGCCAAGGCAACTTGAGGTCTTGTTTCAAAATAAAAAATGAAAGGGCTAGGAGATAGAGATTACGTATGAAGAACCTGGGTTCAAGTCCCAGTACCAGGAAAAAGAAGTCTTTAAAGAGGATATGTAGCCGGGCGTGGTGGCTCACGCCTGTAATCCCAGCACTCGGGAGGCTGAGGCAGGAGGATTGGTGCGAGTTCGAGACCAGCCTGGGCTACAAAAGTGA
>PVJA010017047.1:0-42324 GCA_004027025.1 Myocastor coypus | reverse complement strand
CAAGAGAGATAAACAGGAAGGAGGGAGAAATTAAAATACTTCCATCAATTACGTTATTTCGTTGTTTGGAAAATAATATATATGCTAATCTGCTTCATTCATGCTACTAGTTTATCTTAGATTGCTGAAAATAAGGTTTTGCATTAGTATCTGTTTTCTGCAAGAATCTTTTAGGTTTACATCTGTAGTCTAGCTACTGAGAAGATACAAATACATTGCACTCATGACTGTTATTCTCTTATTTTTTATTTTATTTTTTTTAGAATGAAATGTTCATTTTTTTCGTAAAACGAACTGAGTCACAGAAGGAGGTCACTTTTCAGGGCTCCCTTCCAGTCCAGCAGGACAGAGAGGAGCGCGCAGGGCTGAGCGCGCCTGCCTTTCTGCGCCGTGGCCCGCACGCTCGTGGACGCGGGCCCCTGGAGCGGGGAGCGGCCGGGCCTGGCGTGTGCGCGGCTCGGTCCTTCCGGCCCCTTGCGCTGGCTGGCCTTCCGCGGTGCACGCCCTCAGTTCTCTGGCTCTCTCTGTCTGGAGCACCCTGACTGTATCCCCGCAATGCGGACACATGAAGTGACAGTTCTAAGTATTCTTCCGCCTACCTGGTGGAATCCTCTTGGAAGGAAGGGAACAGAGGGACGCAGCGTGAGGACTGTACCCACAGCTTGGGATGCCAGTCGCTTATTCGAATCTTCCCTTCATGCGCGCGATTTTTCCCTCTGTGCTGCCTTGCTCTGAGGTCATGGTCAGGGTCTCCGGCTCCCGTGAGCAGCAGCCTGGGCTCACCTAGCGCGGCGGCGTCTGCGGGCTGCGGGCTGCGGGCTGCAGGCCGCGGGCTGCAGGCTGAGGGAGCACGCGCTGCACCTTTTATCTTTCCTAGCGCCTTCCCACCACGAGTCCTTTCAAGGCTTGGCTTCTACTGGAGAACCTACAGCCACTCTTCCTCCCCCGCCCCTCCTTGCAACCTCTGTGAGGTCATTTGGGCAAAGAGCAGTTAGAGAACATCAAATTATGTGCCTACAACAGCTATTCATATAACCTAGGTAATACACGGAGTATTAGGAAACCTGACTCCATGGCAAGTGAAGCCCTCTGAGAGAACAGGGACCGTCAATGCAGAGAAAGTCAGAAGGGCTGCGTTAGGAGAATAAGGAAAAATAACAAAGCCCCGAGAAAAGCAAGCAAATGGAAACACACGTGGGAGCCCATGCCTCCTCGGGGACCTTTCTCTGGTGCTTTGCCCACTTCTGTGCCTTTTTGATAAGCTCTTCGACCTACCATGTAATTTAGCTGGGCTTCTCAGGTGATTACTGACTTAATCTTCAGTTTATACCTTCTTATTGGCCTGGGTTTTCTGTAGCTTCCAATATTGCTGGATGAATTGTAGAGCATGATGGCACTCTCCCTTTACCTACAATTGCCTTCTCCCGAGCCCTGTGCATTTCACCTTAGTGTTGGTAGCCCTAGCTGGGACTTGCTCCGCTCCACCTGTGCACTCCAGCAGGGGCCACTTCCCAAGCGCGCTTGTCCCAGCGTTAGACCTAGCTTTGTGCGAAACAGAAGACAATTTCAACGGGTCATTTGAGAGGCACTGTAAGAACCTCCTGCACCAGTTAGCTCGCCAATCTCAGCTTGGCGTTAATTACACGTCCTTCAGAGAGTAGAGGCAACACTTGAATGAGGTTAAAAACAGCCAGAATTTTGACAGAAATATAGTTGATCCTGCTGGTATGACTGGTCTGCTACAGTCCTGCTTCTTCCTGTCAGGTGTCTCGCTGCAGGACACCTACACCTACTGCTCTGCTGGCGCCAGGTCAAGCCACGTGTGCACTTTCCAAACAGAACACCCAAGCGTGAGGCGGTGAGCTTCCAGCTCTGCGTTTCCTCTACCACAACGCTGGATATACCCAGGAGCGAGGTTGCGCCATCTTTGTGTATCCTGGACAGAGATGCTTGAGGAAAGGCTACCTATGGCAGAAATACCCTAGAGGGTGTAAAGCAAACATCCCCCTTGTTAGAGTAAGACACTGAGGCTTTGGGGTTGTGGCCATGATCTCGGCCCATGGTAATTTAGACAGTATTTTATGCACTCTCACTTTTGTTTGTTTTTATGAGTCCCAGGAACTAGGAGTTGCGTTCCACATTGCTGGGACTACTGTAGGGAGATGGAAACCAGGCGGTGTTGTACAGCACACGCAGAGAGTCCGGATTATCCTAGCGAGTTATACGGGCTTGGGGTATATTGTTAGCCTTAGAAATTAAAAAAAATCCTGTCTTAAATGGAAAAATTGATGTGAAAAAGGACCTAATGGAGCACCACACACTCAGTCATTTAGATAACTCTAGAGAATTAATTAAAAATTATTAACAGCTTCAGGAAGTCTCCTATTGTCCAACTGGCCTGTTATACTTTATTGTGGTGACTATGTTTGCAAATCCTAAGTAGTCATATAAATGCAAACTGTATATAATTATCTTGGACACAGGCTTTGATTGTTGTAGGACTATGAGGATTTTATTTTATCTGTCCCTACTTCTCTTTATCCTCTCATTTTAAAACAAGAGAGAAGAAACCCAAGAGAAAGTTCACTTCATCATGCATACTTAAAGGAAATTTAATAATGCAGGCCCCGTTAGCTAGTTCATGAGTTCAGCTCAAGGCCTTGCTTGTATGAGTTGTGTTTAGGCTGGATGCAGAATCACTGCTGTGTATGTGGTTTTCGGTCTACAGGCTGTGGGAAGCAGCCACGCTCCAGATTTCACACGGATGTGGAAGAGCATTTGCTGGAACGTGCACTGACTTACGAGGTTGGCGTAAGCAGCACCAAACACAGAAGTTACAGTTTCTGTACTTTAATCAGGCCTTAGATTGAAAGCAGGACAAACACAGTGTGAATCAATAGGCGCAGACACAAATGAGCAGCGGTGTGAGGCTGGGGCACTGGAGCGGCTGGGGCAGCTACTCATGGATACAGGAGTTGGGGGAGGGATGAAAGCAGGCTACGGTAGGACATGATGGCAGTTGTGCGACCCTACTGATGCGTGAAAGTTCATGAGTGCATAAACTGAAAAAAGTAGACTATTGGTATATGAATTATATTGTTTGTAAATTAGATCCTAAAATAATATATTAAAACAAATAACAAAATCCCAGTGTAAGGGCTAAGCATATTGAGAGTAAAAGTAATGAAAGTAAAGAGTGATAGAAGTAACTAGGCAGGAAAGAAAGCTCTTCTAAATGTCAACAGGAACAGGGTCAGCGTGGCCTCCATCGGACCAAGGGGTTGAGGCACTCTCTGTCATCACACAACGGAGAATGAAAATTCCAAGGGAAAGTGCAAAACAGCTACGCGGGGTTTCCAAAATAATATGAATACCTAATTGTTACATTTAAAAGGATAAAATACACCAGAATTGAGTAAGCATAACAGGACTCTGAAACTCTTATCAGATCACCACAGGGACCATGGCTACTTCACTAATATTTGTGAGTTTAATAAAATTACTGACTTCTTTAAGCTTTGCTTTCACCTGTGCAATAAAATATTAATTTCAAGAGCTAATATAAAATTAAGTGACATAACAAAATAGTTAGCTCAGGGCCAGTTAGTGCTCAATGATATATGTAGTAACATTAAATAAATATTAGTATGATTAATATTTTTCATTACAATTAGCAAGTCCAAGCTATGTAATATCTAGTATCAAGGAATAGACATTCATACACGGCATTTTGGACATTAATTTGATTATCTTCTGAGAGATAATTTTGCTACATGGACCATACACCTTTTAAAAGAACTCTAAATTTTTTTATATATATAATACTAACACTGTACATTTAATACTAATGCTATATATTTATTCTTTGTAATAATTGACTCTAAGAAAATCATTACACTTATCTGAAATATAAATCAAATATGCTCCTTGTATCATTGTTTAAATATAAAAAATATTCTGGAAGTCACATTTCTCTTTCACTAAGATAAATCTGACAATAACACTTTTAAAAAATTTGTTATACTATTAAACAGTTGAAATCTTAGGAATAAATTTAATCAATTACATGAAGGCTGTGAATAATAAAATCTACAAGTCATTGTTGAGATAAACCAATGACCTAACAAACAGAGAGATACAATGTGCTTGTGGATATTACTTTTCAAATGGCATTTTTTTAAGCCAAACTTCTCTATATATGAGTTGCAATTCCAATAAAAAATTCTGCTGGCATTTTAAAGCCTTTCTGGAGAGAGAGAGAAGCTGATTCTAAAAACGAGAGCGACAGTTGTCGACCCCAGGCCTGCCCTCATCCCTGGCTGTCACCTCAGCCCAGATGCCAGGGCTGTCTCGAAGGACTCAGCTGTGAAACCCCAGATACCAGACCCCTGCTCTGGGTTGCCGCCTGCAGACACAGACACCAGAGGCACATTTCCATGCTATGGATTTGTGTCAGATACAAAATAAGATTTTGTGATTTGCTTCCTGTAAGAGATGGGCTTTAGCTCAAGGACGCCCTCGGTGACAGTGAGGGTGTGACAGTAGACAGCCCATGCAGACAGTCACCAACTGAGCACAAGTGTATTTGATTTAAAATGTATTCAAAACATATTGTTTTTAAAACTGTAAGAGTAGACATACAGTCATTAAATAGTGACAAAGGGTTCAAGTTATTAAGAGGCTGTTGCAGTCATAAACTTGGGTAATTGAAAAAGTCCGGGGGGCCAGGGAGATAGCTCAGTGGAATAAGTGCTTGCGCGGCAAGTGTAGGGTCCAGGTGCCACAATACATACATACATACATACATACATACATACATACATACATACATCTGACCGCTGCCAGCCTGACCAGAGCCCCTCCCAGCACAGTGCTCAGAGACCCAACAGGATCTGCCTGGCTGACGGCAGCTGTGGCCCCTACGCAGTCCCAGGCCTTGCCCTTGGCCAGCCACGTCCCCCTGTGCTCCCTCTAGCCTGGTAGCATCTGAGGTAGACAGACAAATGTATGGAGCAACTCAGATCAGAGATGTCATCTGAAGTAAAAGAGAGAAATGCATGAATTAATAGAATCTGAAGTGGAAAAACAACTGCAGAAACATACAGAGGGAACCAGAGCAGAAAGAACCTCTGAAGTCAACTGCATCTCAGTGTGTCCTGGGTGGGGCAGCACCACCTGCCAGGGATCTAACAGCAGGCTGTAATCCGTTGAGCTATGTGGCTGGCTCTCATACCTGTTTTTTTCTTTTTGCAAACAGTAATGACTCTTAATATATAGACCCAAAGGCACACTCGCCACAGCGGACAGATGGGATTGCATCCAGCTAGGTCTCCTGGAAGCCACACCCACTGGCTGGGAGAGCATATGCACAGACCGCACACCTTAGGAGTAGCTAGTATCCAAAATATAGTGGAACAAGATCTTTTGATGGTAAAAACAAAAACAAAATAGGTGACAATACCACTTCCCCAATACAAACCAGACTGATTTTTTAAAAAATAGACAAAGAGCCGGAGTAGATGTTTCTTGCCAGAAGGTGCCTAGAGTGCCAACAGGTCCACGGTAGGATGTCCAACATTACTAAGCATCAAAGGTGCAGATCTCGGCAGAAGCATGATGACACCTGACACTGGGATGGCTGAGAGCAGAAATTTATGAAGTCATGCTTTCGTCAAGGGTGTGGAGAACAGGGAAGCTATGTACACTTTTTTTTTTTTTTTTGTAGAACCAGGGATGGAACTCAGGCAGGCACTTGTGCCCCTGAGCTACCTCCCTGGCCCCCCTTATGTACGCTTTTGGTAGGAATGAAGATCAGTGCTACTACTGCAGAAAATAGTATGGTCTCTCTAAACATTAAACACAGAACCACCACAGGATCCAGCAATCCCACTTCTGGGTATGAATCCAAGGACATGAAACCAGGCATCTTGGTACCACCAGTGTTATCTGCAGTGGGCAACGTACAGGAACAGCCTAAGCACTCAGAGATGGGTGAATGGATAAGGACAGTGGCCCAAAGAATAACGCTCAGCTTTAAAAAGAAAAGATTCCTTTGTTGGATAGCATGAATGAACCCACAAGACATTTTGCTTAAGTAGATGAGCTGGGTACAGACCGCCAAATGCCGCGTGACCTCACAGATTTCACGTGGGACTGAGGAAAGCTAAACTCAAGGAGCGGGCGGCGGGAGGGCAGTCCCCACAGCTGAGGGTCACAGGGAATGTGGGGACCCTGGCGGAGGAGTGAGCAGTTTCAGAGGGGCAGGGAGGTCTGTCCTACAGCCCAGCTGCCAGGGACACTGCCTGCTGCATCCAACAACCCGCGCCATGGCTAGAAATGGCAGAGAGTGGTTCTGGACGTTCTTCCCGCAGTAATTCTAAGTGTTCTCATTCCAGGAAACAGTAAGTGTGCAACGCAATGGATGCGAGTGGCAGCCTGACGGAATCATTTCTCCCTGTACTTACACAGTTGCCCTGAATATCCGAGGGGCCTTATTTGAGGACAGCCTCGGATACTCAGGTCCGAGAACATTCATGTTGCTCATTGTCTCGGTTACTTGTTATTCCTTGCTGGGACAAATACCCGACACCCAAAATGAAGGAAGGAAAGGTTTATTTAGCTCACAGCTTATAGTTTTCAGTCTGTACTCAGCTGGCTCCCAGGTAGGGTGGTGCATGGCAGTGGGCAGCAGCTCACGGTAGCAGAAAACAGCAAAGAGCAAAGGTGTACTATTCTTTTTCATACCAGAGATTGAACTCACCTGCCAGGCAAGCAATTATTCCACTGGGCTATCTCCCCAGCTCCTGAAGAGCAAAGGGAAGGGGCAGCAGTTGAGCCTCCAGCAGCCTCTCTCCCTTCCTTATATTATAAGCCAGCTCCCCTGGGGCTGGGGTGTGGGACTCCCACAGGGCCCATGCCCTCCTCCTGCACAGGATGGGGAGGCTTACAGACTAAGACTCCTGGCTCCCTGCTGCATCACTTAATTAAACTTCTCAAGTTGACACAGTGTATAAGCCCAGAGACGTATAGCCACTTAGATGCTTTAAGTCATGCCACTGTTTGTAATCCACGGCACAGTGCAAACACCAGGAAGCCTGCCACTAGCTTATACTGGTCAGCAATGATCACCAGAAAACAGCCCACATACACTCAGTGCTGCTACAAAATCACCTAAAGAACATTGTACATATCAGTGGGTTCAGTCCATGGATGTAGAATCCACAGATCCGAAGGGCTGATTTCCATGCGGCGTGATCCATAGTCAATGCTTAAGATTTTCAAATACTATTCCAGTGAAAGTGCCACCACCCTGCTCAAAATAATCCTCCGTGCTTCAGACACGCGTATCTCTTGTTTTGGCCACTTTCTGAAGCAGTTCCAGAGGTTCTCTTTTCTAAGTGTGTCCTGCTGCCATGTTGTAGCTAACTTGATGTCCTGACTCAAGACATTTATTTTTCTTGACCCCTGCGGCTCTGGTAAACAGGCAGAAGTCGCCATGCTACAGTTGGGGAAGACGGTGGGCATGCCATGTTTCCGTCTGACAGAAATTGCTGTCAGTGCCCATGCAGTTGAATCTTGACAGGGCAACTGTTTCACGTAGCACCGCTAGAGGAACTGCGCCGTCACTTGAGGAAGAAAACTGAACTCAATGGCATGTCACCACATAGATAAACATTACCCGGTGGAGATCACAGAGGCGGACAAGCCCAAGCCCACGGCCATGCGGCATTTGTCTCCATGCACCTGGCTAACGTCACTTTAGCATAATGTTCTCCACATTCGTCCATGCTGTCCACGGCTAGGCTTGTGTCTTCCTGCTTCTTTCCTCAGCCAACCCCTCCCCCTCTCCCTCCCTCTCCTATCCCCCTCCCCTCTACTTCCTGTTCCCTTCCCCTCCCCCTTCTGCTCCTGCCCCTCTCTCCTGTCAGTCCTGGCTCTTTCACAGGCTAGGCATCTGCTCTACTACTAAGGTACAGCTCCTGCTAACTAGCTAAAACAGAGTCTCAGCGAGTGATCCTGACACTAGAAATTTTTCTGCCTCAGCCAAAAAAAAAAAAAAAGTCCTGATCAAAAATACTATTGAAATATTAAAAAAGCAAAGAGATTGCAGTTCAGTGGTACTGTGTGTGCCTAGCATGAGTGAGGGACTGGATTAGATCTTTAGCATCAAAAGCCATAACCAAAACAGGCAAACCACACATCGGGAGAAAACATTTGGTAAATGTACCTGGTGAAACTCTTTTTCAAAATACATAACAAAGATTTTAAAGCTAATAGTAAAGAACATACATAATAAGGAGGATAGGCCTGAAAAAAGTCATCAGAGCATGTCGGAACGGCAAATAAGCACAGTAAGATATTAGTACACACCCACGAAAATAACTAAAAGATAAAGTGTTGGTTAGCGTGTAGAGGAACCGGAACCCTCAGGCAGCGCTGGTGGAAATGGACAAGGGCAGGGCCACTTGGGAGTACAGCTCGGCAGTGCCTTAAAGTGTTCACGTACACTTCTAAGCACAGTAACCCAGCTATTGATCCCAGGGAAAGAAGTACAAAGTGCTGCCGAAGTTCTCTTCCCAACAGTCTCCAGGCCAGAAGCAGGCCACGTGTGTGATGCCTTCATGGCTGACAAAGACCGGCACATCTGTACCACGGAATGCCAATCAGCAGCCAAGAGGAAAGGATGGCCAGCGCACGCAGGGGCAAGGGTGACTCTCGAAATCGCAGGGCATGTGGAACGAGCTGTACAGAAACACCTAACATTACATATTGTTTGATTGTATTTATAGAAAATTCTGGAAAGGGAAGATCTGTAGTGAGAAAAAGCAGGTCGACAGTGGCCTGGGCTGGGTGGGGCCAAGGCCGAGGGGTGACTGCTAGGTAGACAAGAAAACGTCTACAGCTATGAGACCTCACTGGGGTTGGTAGGAGTTACTTACCTGTACACATTTGCATTCACCAGAACTCACAGAGCTGTATGCCTAAAATGGGCTGATTTTAATATATGCAAATTATGCATCAAGAAATCTGTAAATTGATATGAAATACACAAAGGTGATGTGAAGAACTATTTCTGTAAATAGTTCTGTAGTAATACAGAATAAATAGAATGAGGAAGATGACTCTCATTCTTGTTTAATTCCTTTTAACTTCATTATTAGAGGCAATGACTAAGGGGTGTTTTGAAATTAGTTTTTACTCTGATTCTAAATACTTGCAGTTGAATAGCACGGCTCCTTCTCGTAAAATGCCAAGCATAAGCTCGCCCAGGTGGACAAAGGACGTATTGTCTCCATGACACTTTCCTGCAGTTCCCTTTTACCTCAGAAATCCAGGCTTAAAAGCAACCAGATGAAGTTTTACGGAATTGCGTGCAGGCTGGGGTGGCAATGAGAAGAAATAATGGAAAGGGCTTCTGCTCTGCGCGGAAACATTCCGTGCCAACTTTGGGTGCGGGGTGATCTGTCCTTGGCTGAGCGCCAAGTCCCTGGGAGCACAGGTCGGGGTGACAGCTCACCCCACCCAGAAGCAGCAGGGCAAATGTGGCGATCTAGTGGGCGCGGGTGACCTCGGTGGCCTTGCAGCGCCCCCCCCCAGCAGTCCACTTCATTGGAGTTTCTGTTGTTACTGTAACGCCATGCTAAATAAAAGGGCTGGGAAAGATCTCTTCCTTTCTGAGCTTTTCTTTGGTGCACTTACTATATAATAAAAACTAACCTTGCTGCTGAAATTCTTCAGATTTGTTTCTCTACATATTGGCAAAAGAAATCTTTTGTAAAAATCAAGTCAGATTTTCTTTGATATTGCCTATTTCTGCTGCATTATGAAATAAGTCATGCACTGGAAAATTTAAACTATTAGTTCCTTTCAAGAGGACTCAATTTCTGTTACTGAAAAGAATATAAATAAAAACTTACTTGTTTTGGAGATAGTTCTCATGTGTATTTTTCATGTTATTAAGAGGAGGGCAACTCAAGAATATATATATATATTCTTTCATAGCTGTAGCTGTATGGACCTTGGATACATTCTCTAAATTATCTATATATCTATATATCTATATATCTATATCTATATATCTATATATCTATATATCCATTATCTATATATATATAGCATTTATAGGGAAGGGTCTACAGGGTGTCCAGGGCCTCATTACTAGATTGGACTCACGGTGATCCCCTGTTTACAGCCTCCCAAGAGCGGGGGTTATGCCACCATGCCCAGTCTCAATTGCTGTTTCAGCGTGCAAGGATAATATATTATTCCTACATGCTAATCAGAGGTTTTAGGATATATACAGTTATATATAGTCATAAATGTCTAAAATATCTTATGTAGAGATAAGAACAGTGATTCAAAATTTTTCCCATAGAATATGTAAAAAAGTTGGTATAAGTTGCATGGAGTAGAATGTACAGTTCTTTGCTTTTAAAATATGAGTGAAAGAAGCACCTGCTTTGGCAGAGTGCAGCAGCCGGAGCTCAGTTCCCCATGTGCTGTGCTGGCCCCACCCCGGGGCCTACTGAGCTGGTGACAGAGACTGGATGTGGCGGCGCACACCTATAATCCCAGCACTTGGGGAGGCTGAAAACAGGAGAATCACTGTGCGTCTGATCTACATAGTGAGACTCTGAAGACCCTGTATCCCCTGTCCTAAATGCATTAAAAAAAAAATGGGTGAAAGAAACCTTGATACCTTCATTCATAGTTTTCTTTCATAGCTGTATGCGCCTTGGATACATTCTCTAAATTATCTATTAATATCAAATTGGTCTTTCAAATTAAGTTTGTTATTCGTGCAAACACAGGAGTGAGGGACACACCTGGGAATTTCTATTAGTTTCTATGTTTTTGGTGCAGGGTCTCGCTATGCATCTTGAACTCACAGTGATCCTTCTGTTTCCATCCTCTTCAGCACTGGGATTACAGGCGTGCACCACCACACCCGGACTCAGTTCTTGGCTCAGCATGTCGGGGGAGGGGGGGGCGATGGGGGGATGGGGTGGGGGATGGGGTGGTGGTGGTGGTGCAGCCTGTGGGATCAGGAGTTGAACCAGAGCTCTGAACTTGCCAGAGCAGTGCCAGGAGGCCTGAACCTGGCCCTGCGGTCATCTCCGGATAGGCACCGGGGGGTGGACGTAGTGTTCCTGTCACAATGACATTTTCATTCTCCTTTCTATCCTTTCATTGTTCAATTCAGCAGGCCCCGGGGTAGGGCCGGCCGGGCACATGGGGAATTGAGCTTCGGCCGCTGCGCTCTGCCAAAGCAGCTGCTTCTTTCACTCATATTTTAAAAGCAAAGCTATCTTGCTGACCCTTGAATTTTCTAATTCTAACGCACATAAAAATCTGTAAAGGCCTTTCCAGGAAGAGGACAATGATGAAGGCCCAGCAGGATACATGCAGGGCTCTGGTGCTCAGCAAACCAGCAGTGATATCCGCGCTTAGGTAACAGGACCCGGCACCGCCACATTTCATTTTATCCATTGAAGTCCGTACCGTACCCCGGTGAACCAGGCAGGGTGACTGCGCGGCTGACCCATGAGAAGAGTAAAGCGGATCTGGTTTCAACTTTCAAGTGGGACCAACGTATAACGCGCACTGCCTGACCTCTGCTGCATTTGACACTCCCCCTGGCAGAGTAAGAATTATCCCAAGGAGTAAAGGAGTGGAAAATGCAGTCGCAAAAAAAATGTGGAAAATAACCAGGGGGTTCTAGAGCCAAACTGCCATGTCTCTAGCGCTCCTGACCAATTTTCCACTTTTCTGCTTCTGAATGAGTGGCCTAATTTCTGTGGATATGTGAAAGACTCAGAGGTTGCTAGAACTCAGCGCGTTCTGTGCACATCCGCCTTCCAGTGGGGTGCCAGGAGGCCTGAACCTGGCCCTGCGGTCATCTCCGGATAGGCGTAAGGGTGTGGACCTCGTGTTTCCGTCACACTGACATTTCCATTCCCTTTTCTATCCTTTAATTGTTCAACTCAGAGAAATGATGCATTCACCTATTTTAAGTAATATCATAAGTATTCTCACTAGACAGTGCATTATGGTAAACAAAGATGGGGATAGATTTTCGTTCCTGTGGGCCTGAGAGGGCAATGATCTCTTTAGCGGTTACAAACAAAGCTGCATAGACGAAAGGGGAATCAAGCAGAAATATGCTTGGGAAAGGACAGAGCAGATAAGAGAAAGGAGCCCGAGGTGGGCTGGCGGGTGCCCGGAAGGCCATCTCCTATGCGGACGTGCGCAGGGGCGACTCAACCTCCAGGGAACACAGAGCGCCGGCTATAAACCCACACATCGCCCTCGAGTCTCCAAACCAGGCTTCACAGCCTAACTCCTACTTTTTGGCCTAAAGAGCAGACAGCAGGAAGAGACTTTACATTCCTCTTTGCAACATTTTCCTTTGCCTCTGGATCTGCCAAACCTATGACAGCTATGAGACCCGAAGAGCCCAGTTCCATTGACTTACTCCAGTAAATCCCCGTTGCTTGGCTACAGTGCACACTGCCGCAGGCCTTCTGTCCATCCCTGACCTGCTCATCCTGGGACTCAGGCCCTCCTGATCACTGACCACCCAGAGCGGCATGAACTGCTTCTATGCCTTCTATGCACGCAGTCTTTGTCTTGAGCCAGTCTATTTTCTGATCAAGAATGAAGAAGCTGGAAAATGTGGTCCTGGGCTGGGAAATCACTTGATGACTTACGTGTCTGCTCTGTGTCCCTGCCACACCTCTGAAGCTGTATGCTTTAGATCATTACATCTAATTAATGTTCATTCTTAGATAGAAGACCCAAAAAGGCAATAGGCTGATTGGATTACTATTTAAGTGTTTATGAGGCCTATACAGGGGTGTTCATTTGGGATTAATATCCATATTTCTGTTACATTTATTATATTCAGTTATGCATATATAAAGATTTTATTAAAGATTCAACTCCCCATCAAAGGCTTTCTGATTTTAGGGAGGGGTACCATAGTCTTTATCAATTTTAGTGTCCACTAAAAAATGCCATTGTCCTGAATGGTCACGTGCCCCCTGCCCCCCTCCTCCCATTCATATGTCAAAATGATGACACCCAAGCTGATGGTGCTAGCAGGTGGAGACTTTGGGAGGTCATTAAGTCAGGAGGGCTGAGCTGTCAGACAGAGAATTGTCTGCTTATGAAGGAGATTCCAGGGGACTCCTGGTCTCATGCACTCCACTCTGCTCTAGTCAGTGTGCTTTCCCCACGTAGGGAGTTGGCCTGCATTTGACTGTGGATGTCTACTTTCCAGAAGCGGAAGGAATGCATTTCTGTCATGTAGAAGCTACCAGGGCTGCAGCGTTTCATTACATCAGACCTAATAGTTGGAGACCAAGTCGTGCTACTCTTACTGAGGAGATCTTGGATGGATGGTTCCAAATTAAAAACTTCCCCGAAGTTACTGCTCCAAAGCTCCAGTCCCTATGATTTCACTCTACAGAGCACATCCATGTGAAACCTGAGAAGTCTAAACAAACAGTTTGAAGGCAGAAAAAAGAAAGATGAAGAGAAACAAGCTTTCCACAGAGTTTCCCATTTTGGGCCATGGCAGCTCTAACATTTGTTGCAAGTTCTGGGAAAGGTCTAGCCCTTGGCTTTGAACACCATCCAAACAAAGCTGCTAGGGTCTTGTCTACACTTTTCCTTGGAAACACCACTTCATGGTTTACCATGACTTAAGTAGATCAGCTATGAAACTGAAGGAGAACAAGTTGGTTATGCTCCAATTGTGTCTGTGTTTTAAAGGAAAACCACCGCTAGGTCATCAGTAATGAGGTCACACGTACCTGTTCTTAGGAAAGCAATACACGGTCATCCTTTGGTACCTTTTACGGCCTTCACTGCTTAGGTGTTTCCATTTGACCTTTTACTTTTTAGAGTTCCAAGCTTCACGTTAGTTAGTGCCACCTCTAGGGAGGATCCCAGGGAAGCCATACCCACTCTCATTTGGTGCATATCTGCCAGGCATTCATGTCACTGAGCCTGTACTATGTGTAAGGCAAGACGTCGGAAACTTTACCGAGTGTGCTACGTTACTTTAATCTCTATAGAGTCCTGCTTAGCACAGGAAGGACTATATACTTCATTCAGCAATTATTAGCTAAAAATTTTAACATGGATCTGATTTTTCTTTTCCCCAATTGCTCTGTAGTACTACAGAAAAGTTGAGATATATGAATATTTTTTATAGCATCCTGAGTAACTTACCATTTTGTAGGTGAATAATCTCCTAACTGTAGGTTCTTTGAGATTCTAAATGCTACTCAGAGCTTGGCTTACTGAAATCTGAGATATGTATGCTTATTTTTGAAGGATTTTTGCTATGTAATTTTATATGCCATGGAGAAAAAGACTCTAAGAAAATATCCACTCATCCAGTGAACTATTGCCCAACTGCCCTATTTTTCTAGTGTCAAAAATAAACAAAAACTTTAGTGCAAAAAAATCACCATGTGCAATTTAGAAAAAGCCTATTTCAACTTTTCTTCTTTCAAAATACACACTGAGGATGAACTAGTTCTTCAGCTGAAAAGATATTTGATGATTTCCAGGAGCCAGAAGGCCAGGGTCTGCCTTCCCCTTTTTCGGCTCAGCAAATCTTAGTTTTCAGCACAACATTTGCATCTTTAAAATCTGCACAATTATTTTGTAAAACATAATTTAGAAATTGGCACATCAAAATGTTAAAAGATAAAATAATGATTCCACATTTGACTTTGAGCAAGATCAGGGAGACTGTGAGAAATCGGAACTTGGGGGAGGCATCTTCTAAGGACTCCTCCCTTCCAACCACAGTGTGTTCGCTGCGCTGGAGGACACGTCTTGCCTTCTGGCGGGTGTCTTACTTTCCTGAGATTTTTTTTTTTTTAAAGAGCAAAAAAGCCTTTTAGTCACCTGAGAAAAGCAGCTGTACTTAGAATTCATAATTTAATTTGTTACTACTTTTCTGAACAGAAAAACATTGAAGGCAGACTTGTAAAAATGCTTTAGAAATCAGGTTATTTACATCTAGAGTATCTACAGGTCCCACCCTGTCACCTTTCTGGGTTTTTGGAGAGCCAGTTACCTGGTGAGGCCTCTCACAGCTGGAAACAATAGCGGGTCACTTGCCACAAGCCCAGCGCTGAGGCACAGGAATGCGCCAGCTTTACATTTCCTGCCATTTGTCCTCTCTTCTGCTGGCAAAGAAAAACATGTTTCTGATAAATCTGAGCACACGGTGATCTGCATTCAATTTGGTCACTTGTGAGGTTCAGGTCTCATGTTCACCAGCTTTCTCACCTGTACGAACTATAAAAGATAAAAGCTCCAAGCGTTACCCGTTAAATGCCATCTGGAGCTGAGTTTGGCTGATGCCCACACCACAAGGTAAGAAATCACTGCGTGGCCTACTAGACTGCTGCTGCAAACAGTCCCCAGATGACACCATGCTTAACGCCGCCTTGGAGGACAGACATGTGTGTAAAACATCTGTAGTTCACTTCAGAGAGAAGCATCCCCACGCGCTGTTGGCCAAGCCCCACGTGACGGGCCTGTTGGCATGCCCTGAAGTGCACCAGATCAAGACTATAGAGGGCGGGACACATTTAGAAGAAGACCAGGATGATAGGTATTCCAAGCATGGTTTTAGGATTACACATCGCTATCCTCAGTGTAGTTGCTTAGTTGACAGATATCATATATAGTTAGTCAGGTTGAGAATTCTACCAGTTAACTGCTAGTTTCAAAAACGTGATTATGGGACCACAGAGGAAAGGGATCGATTTTATATATATATATATATATATATATATTGTGTGTGTGTGTGTGTGTGTGTGTGTGTGTGTGTGTGTGTGTCTAAGGAGAGTCATCTTAGAAAACATTCTCTTGGGCTTTCACAGAGAGCAAACTGGTCAAGCAATGGCCATGACTCATCCAGATGCCTGACACTGACAAAAGATCTACAAAATGCTGTACGTGGTTACAGGGTAAATCTTGAGGAGATTTGACTGACCTTGTCAGATACAAAAGTTACATGTTTTGTTATACAGGTCTTGCTTTAACTTGGTCTTAACCACCCAGCAGAAAAGTCTAACTATGAGGCATAAAAAGTAAAGCCATATTAATATACTGAGCTATAAAAGGCTCAAGTCAACAGCTTCCAACATTGCCAGTTGTGCTGATAACCCTCTAGTATTATGGACAATTGGACTATGCATATAGCTACTTTCTCTTAGTCAAATGAGAAGTAAGATTTGTACTAACAGTGTTTAGACAAGATATCATGTCTGTGTCTTGTACTCTGAACAACTAGTATGAAGATAACAATATGCAATGTATTAATTATTGTAACTGTCCTACTAACCTGTTTTGAAACTGTCTCGTTATTTCTTTCTCATTAAAATTAATTAATAAATAAAAATAAATAAAACATAATTAAAAAAATAAAGAAAGGAAACAGTGAGTGGATCCGGTGAAGACCTCTGCCCATGAGCAGCCACACCTGCCGTGCACCGAACCTGGCCCCAACAAGTGGAAGAGGTCAGGAGCATCCAGTTCTGATGCAGAGGACTGGAGGTGTGAGTCCCTGTGTGGTGCCCCAGCCTGAAGTCTGCCTCTGATCTGGCCGACACACTGCACTCTAGAGAAAGAGTCGAGGTTGAGGAGACACTGTCAGGCCAAGAAATGGAAACCTCCTAAGGGCCAGAGTCGGGCTTGGTGCTGAGTCACGGCTAGTTGGTTCTCTCCCTGCAGTCCCTGCAGGGAGGCCATTGCCATAGTGAGGGCACTAGCACCGTGCTTCCCCTGAGCCCCTCCTCAGAGACCCTTGGAGTCCCTTGTTCTGGCCCCATCTTTGTGAAAATTCAATAAACGGAACTTCTGATCTGGGATTTTTTTCTTTCTGGAATTCATTCAGAGACAGTACCTGACTCAGACTTGAGGGCTCGTAGGACTCAAGAAACTCCTGAGGTCTCACGTTTTTGTTATGAATAAATACCCATTTCAGAAAAGATTTAAAGTACCTCACAAACGAAGTCACAAAATTGTTCTGTGGGGTGGGGGCCTAGAGGCATCAGACAGCAGGAACCTGGATCATTCTGACAGCAGGTGCTGAGGATCTCCGATACCAGGAGAATAATAAGATATCCAACAGCAGGCTTTTCCTGCCTGGCATGTCTTGGAATGCACAAGCCACTAACGCCCAATGCATGTCCTCTATACTCTTGTGAACAATGCGACCTCTTCCTGTTCTTGATTTTAATCTTAAAATCCACACCTCTCCTATGTCACTTTGAAGAGCTCTTGCTCTGGGAAAAGAGAATTCTTGTTAAAGCTCAGATAAACCCTCTGTTGACGTGCTGCTATGCCCAGCTTGCCCACAGGTGGGCAGTCTTCATGCCCGTTGCTGCCTATGTGAGTGGGTCTGGTTAATGAAACTCGTCTGGGCCTCTGGGTTGACTTGGCTGGAACACCTAGCACCACAAGTTCTTGGATTACAGATCAAATCCTGTTCTATTGTCCTTTGCTAAGCTGATGGCCTTGGAACTCAGGCATAGACTTGTACAGCCTTCTTCACACCAAGGCACAGGTGACAGGCAAACAGGTACATGAACAAAGAAATAGGAAAGAGAGAATAATCTGCCCCAGGCTGGTGGCAGAGAGCGGCTCACAATTACAGATGGTGCGGCCATCTGCCATGGCGTTTCAGCCTTGGAAGCAAGGACGGAATTCTTTCATACTCTGAGCCAAATTAAGCATTTTGGCCTTTAAATTACAGGTGTCACATTACACGACTCAGCAAAAGGGAAGCTGACTAACACAGAAAATTGGTATCAGGAGTGGGGTCTCGGCTGTGACTGAACCTGACCATATGATTTAGAAGCTGTGAGAAGGGGTTTGTGAGAAGAATTTTGAGTGTTTGGAGATGCGGCTTACAGAAATCTTAAAATGCCACAAGCAGAGCCTGATGGGAAATTTTGGTCAGAGCTCAAAGGCCAGAAAGCTGACATAAATGCAAGAATTAAAGGTCACGCTCCAGAAGTTTCAGTTGGGGATTTATTGTAGTTGGACTAGAGGTCATACATGTTATACTTTAGAAAAATTTGCTAGAAAACTGAGTTTAAGGGTGGTGAAGTAATTAATCTGGTAGAGGAAATTTTTAAGACAGATCAAAATTGAGTCTGTAGAATGGGTACCACTGGCTGCTTTTTGACCAAATGTATAACAAGTATCAGGGACAAAAGCAGAGCAGAAAATTTTAAAATTTGGATCAGAAGAAACCATGTGTAAAGTCAGGACTAAAGGAGGTGTGGCTGCTGATCAGGTGAATGCCATCAAGAGGAAAACAAACTATTTTTTAAAAGGACAAAATCTGAGATCCCTGAGGGCATGTCAGGGATGGGTAGGACCCTGCCTATTGCAGTCTCCAAGTGCAAAGAGAAACGTTTTACTTGAGGAGAGAGATATTCAGTCCTCTCTCCCAGAAGGGCCCACCAGGGAATTGGCTCCTCAGGATACAGTCCACCACACTCAGCCATGCAGCCACTCAGAGCTTTCTGCTGTCACTGTCCAGGGGGGCATGGCTACTGCCTTCACCGACAGCAGATCTTGTCACTGTCCATGTTATGCAGGCAATACCAGCATGCAGGATGCAAGATTTGTGGGCACAGAGAGGCTTCCTGCTATATTTCAAAGAAAGGCCTAGAGGTCAAGAAGCCCCCAGTAGAGCCATGTGTGAAGCTGAGAGAATGAAACTGGGGATGCAGTACAGACCACAGGAAGTCAGAGATGCCGAGGAAGTGGATCATCTGATGAGTGGAAAGGTAGACTGTTACTGCAGGCAGCCCCAGACAGAGGCTGTATGTGCTACAGCTAGCAAGTTCCCAGGGTGGGACCTCTCGACCCACTAGAAATCATGTCTTATGACCACGTAATCTGCTTACTGGACTCGGAGCCATTGGAGTTAACGTTTGTCTTCTTGACTTCTGGTATTTCTTTGGTTTGAATAATTTTTTTAGCCCTTTTGAGATGGGGATATTTACTCTGTGCATTTAATTTGATATCATGTAACTTTTTATTTTCATACAAGTTTAAAGTTAAAGATGTTCCTTCAGTATCAGAAGAGACACAGATTTAGAGTTTTTGAACTAGGTTGGTCTCGCTTAAGCAGCCTAGTTGTATCAGGGCTAGGTGGGATTATGAAGTTATTCTGTTTATTTAGAGATTATGCTTTAGGGAGATTGTTTGCTATCAAATGGTCAAGGGCTAGACTGTCACTATTAACTCAGATACATCAATCTGATTGGATTAATGAATGCCTGGCAGATTAGTAAAGCACACTTGGGTTGTGCCTGGGATGGTCACGTAATTGTGATCTTGCGTGCAGACTGTGGCGCCTGCTCTGTTTGCTCTCAGTGCTGCTCGCCTGCTTTGCTTTGCAGCCACCAGGCCGTGGGCATCGTGGGCCCATAACACCTTCTTACCGTGAGGTTTCTGATTTGGGGACAGCTGGTCACAGACCAAGTCCTCTCAAACTTAGTGACGAATCTGACTCTCCTTCCTTGTCACAAATGCCGCATGATGTGTCGCAGCAGGGGGCAGCTGGCTAACGCAGGGTTACTGAGATTTCCGGGAGCAGATGCTGAGAGCCTGAGAGGTGCCTGGCCTGCTCCACGGCAAGTCTGAGCGCTGAGAGCTCACCACCAAAGTCAGAACCCAGGTGTCCCTAGGGACGGGTGTCCATGCCTGTCCAACGTAGGCTGTCCTGTGGTTATGGACTCAGAGTTTCATGTGCCAACCACTGTGGTAGGAGCTATGATGAGAGACTGATGACAGACGACATATGAGCTATGCAAGAACCTCTTGCTCGTGCCACGCCACGGCCCGCTTCTCTAGATCCTGACTCCATTCTTCACCCTCCGTGAAGCTCCTATACCATGTCACGTACATCTTTACCCTCAAAAGTAGGAGAAACCCATGACTATCCAGTGAACCTGTTTTCTTTAATGTGCTCTCTTGAGCCAACACAACATCATACTTTTGAAGAAAAAAGGTATTTTCCAACATTCAAATATTCATATTTTTAAATACAAATTTGAATATGCATAATGGATGACCTCGCCCAACTGGCCCTGCCTTCCTGCCAGGTGGGCATTGTTTGGAACGATGCCTGCTATACCCCCTTTGCCACAGTCTCTATTACCTCAACACATGATCCACAGCTCCCTGTTACTCATCTTCTTACTAAGTTATTTAGCAGAATCTTGGCCACTCTCATTCTACAAGGAAACATCTAGAATAAAGTACAGGGTTCATGTGGCCATATGAACCATGTGGCGTCATAGTCAAATTCTTGTTCTTTGGAATCCTGATATAGTTTGTGTCACTCAGCCACGCGGGAGACTCACAGATTTTTGCAGCAGATGAATTCATAGGTTCTGTGGTTGTAGCTCGCTGACCTGTGTGACCCTCATGCCCCGGCCTGCTGTGACCATTGCCCATAGGCTGCTTAACCGTCACCTCCTATTAAGGGTTTCTCCGCTGGTCTGAGATTCACTCACAATTTTAGTTAAGGTGCTTGCAGAAAAGGTCTGATGTGAACGCCAGCTGTATTAGTTCTGTTTTTGATTTGGTAAACCCAAATGTTTCGTTCTGCAGTGCAGGCCCACAGGGGCAACACTCAAACAGGGACGGCAGGCTGGTGAGTGGTAGTCCTCCCTCTAAAGCCATCTTTAACTGACAAAGTTTAGAATATTTTCCCTTCCCCTATCTTCCCAGAACTAAATATTTTCTGGAAAAGCCTGTGTGCAGAATTTTAGGGTAAACAGACCAGGCAGCGTGTCCAGGGCTGAAAGGCTGGAGACTCGGAGTTCACGAATCGTGTTCCTAGGTATGTCTGCAGCTTCCTGCAGGATTTCAGGAAAACTGCTTAACATTCCCACTTCTGCTGGGGACCGAAAACGTTGTGATTTATTTACCTGACCCTGCGCAGCATGCTGTACCTTCCTAAGCCTTAGGTGCTGCAGGCTGTAAGAGAATCCCCAGGGCATCCTAGGGGTCTTAGAGCGCGCTAGGCAAACCAAGGCACAAGAGGCCCGTCCCGAGCAGCCGGAGGCCCACCTCTGCTGCAGAAGTTCATGACCGCGGCTGGCATCTATCTGGAGGCGGCTCGTGTGGGCTTCTTCTGTCCACTCCCGTGCAGCTGGATGGACTGCCCCAACTCTCGGTGTCCACTGAGTCTCTGTGTCCTCCCTCCCCCTCCTGCATTTAATAGAAAACACATTCTTTCTTCCTTAGGACACAAGAAGAAGAAGAAAGAGATGTAAGTGGAACAGCAGAATCTGTACCTACATACAACTTGCTAAATATATAGAGCTGAACATCACCAGTGCTGCGAGAAAGGAAAAGAGAAGAGTGTTTTGACAGTAAAGCAAAACCGCAACTAATGAGTTTGGGAGACAGGAGCTGGGTGGACAGGCCGAGCATTGCATTTTAAATATATGGGACTTGGCCTGCCCTCCCCAGTAAGTGGCCTGGCGCGAAGTCAAATAGGCTGGTCTGGCATGCTCGTGCCTCGGAGAGGGACCACACTGGCGGATGGAAACGACCACAAAAGCCACAGAGAAAGTGCAGGCTTCCAAAAGCAACAAGGAGGCCACCAGACTGGCAGCACAGCAATGCCCAGACTGCTGCACGAGCAGGGAGGAGCCGCCCTGCCAAGCTGGATTTTCTCGCTCCTGCAGTTGGGGTGCCCCACCGTGGGCTGGGTGTTGGGAGGGAGAGCAGGAGCGGGCAGGCCCGAGGGCAGCCTGGCCCTCCTGGCCTACCGAGGGAGCAGCACCACCACCGAGGCTCCAAGAGCCGCCTTCCTTCGGGGTGCTGTGCTGGAAAAAGCCGGGAGAGTCATGTTTCCGGAACACTTCTGTGTGCTGAAAAGAAAGCAGTAATCTTTATGGGCTGCGATTCTGGAAAATATTTTGCTATACAAACAGTTGTTTTTCATGCCACTTGAAGGCTGCCAGAGGGTTTGGTACACGGAGCCTTCCTGCTTCGCTCTGCCTGAAAGTGAGGAATCCGCTTCTCAGAGCAGGGACCCAGCGGGGGGCGTGCGCTGGCCGGCTGCCACTGCGATCATGTGTGGCGGGTTCCATACCGCGCCAGCACTGGCTGAAGCACCGAAGGGGAGGGAACGCTCTCTCTAAATCCGCACCGCACATAATGGTGTATTCACCCCAGATTGCCTGGTGCCTGGGAAGGTCCGGGGGCCAACACCAGTTTTTTGGTTTCTTTTTTTTTCAATGTTAAAATAAGGACAGGAATTAATTTCCGAGATTTCAGGGGACATCACCAACAAATACTTCCAGCTCCTTGAATGAAGGACAGGTCACAAGGCGTTGTCAAAGCTGTCTCGCTTTGTGAACGACAAGAAAACAACCCTAACCAAAATTTCACCCAAGTTAACTGTCCTTTCTTTGTTTCTTTGCACAAGAGGAGCAGTAAGCAGAATGGTGAGGACGCTGACAAGAACAGCCCCACCGCAGGAGCCTTTCATTTTATAAAACCATGCAGGCAAGGGGTCGTGAGCCCACACAGAAAGGGCCTTTATTGTTTTCTTTGCTGCTGTGCACTCCTTGGGAAAGGGACTCCCTGCCCTTTTCAGTTGCGAATACAGAAAACAAAGTGGCCAGTTTGAGCTGCTCCACACTGTGTGCTGAGCTGTCTGAAGCGCGCCCACTCAGAAGGTCCTGCAGCCTTGGCGAGATGGGCAGCTGCTCTCTCTCCATCTCCCCACGGAGAATCTGGAGCACTGAGCACCCACTGCCCCGTCCCCTTCTGTCCGGCTCTGGGCACTGGCGCCGCATGTTTAGGCTCTACGTCTTCACCTACGCCAACGACCTCATCCACCCAGAATCCTACACTGTATATCCTTTGTCCTTATTTTGGTTAGGCTAAGGTTTTCCAGGCTCATCCACATTACAGCACAGGTCAGAGTTTCGTTCTTTCTAACAGCCAAATAAAATCATTGCTCTTACGGCATTCGGTCTTTCTCTTCATCTGTGAGTATGTGTTGAGGTTGTTGGCTATACTTGGCTAGTGTGAATAATGCCTTATGGACATGAAGGTTCATGTCCCTGAGTGCTATGCTTTTTAAAATTTTTTAAAAAATTATTTATTTACGTATTCAGTGCAGGGTCTCACTATGCAGCTCTGACTCGTAGGGAGCCTCCTGTCTCAGCCTCTCCAGCACCGGGATTAGAGGCATGGGCCACTACGCCTGCTTTTGGGGCTGGCATGCCATGTGGTACCAGGGATTGGACTTGGGCCTTTGTGGTCACCAGGCAGAAGCTTAGGTGTCCAGCCCTCTGTTCTTTAAAATACGGATCTAAAAAGCGAATAGCTGAACTACTCTGCAGGACTCAAACTGGACAGGACAGCAGCTGCTCTTTTGCCCACCAGGTGGCCTAGGCACATGCCCTCAGACCACAGAACAAAGTAGCTAGGAGGGCAAGCTGACATCCAGACCGTTTCTTAATAGCTGTCGGATGCATTAACAGCTTCAGAGATCGGCCAGGTACATTTTGGCGTCCTGCGGCCCTCCATTGCCTGGCTCACAGCATGGGAATCCTTTTTCCCTGCCTTGCAGTTCAGGGTTAGGGATCGGCCAGTCCAGCTATTGCCGAAGACTTGATGCTGTCTCTAAGTCCCCAGTAAAGTACACTTTGTGCAACCCTGGGTGTTCCTCTTGCCTTAGGTCTCAGAAGGGCATCTACCTTCAGTGGCTGCTTCCTATATACTAGGACCTGTATTTTCCCCTCTGGAACAATATGTTCATTCTGTGTTTAATATTTTGAGAAACTGCTGATGGCTTTTCTGTGGTGCCGGTACCATTTTATTACCCCACTACAGAGCTGACTCCTCCGTTTTTTCCATATCCTCACCAACACTTGTTATTTTTTGTTTTTTCTGCTGCTACCATTGTTACTATTTCAGATAATACCCATCTTAGTGGGTGTAAAACATTTTTTATAATGTTGATGTGTATTAACCTAATGGCAGTGGTAACTGAGCATTTATTCTTGCATTTACTGGCCATGGTATATCTTCACTGTAGAAATGCCTGCTGATATCCACTGCTATTTATGAATCGGATTGTTCACTTTTTTTGTAGAACTCCTTGCTTCTTTACTTATATTTTTAAAAGTCTGTCAGCTTATAGCAAGGCGCTCTTGATCAATAAAATAAGAACTAGTTTTCCTTTTCTGAGATACTCATGAAAACTGTGAAGAGTTCAGAAAAACGGGAAGGCTTAGCAATGCTGCTGCGCTGGGTCCACCCGCAGAGGTGCAGCTTATGTATACCTGAGCCCCGACCTGTTCATTCATTGAGGGGATCTTGTGGAAATATCAACATATGATTTTTCATAAATGAAAATTTCACAGGCGCAAAGCCTGTGTGAATGGGCGTGAGGCAGGGAGCAGCACTCTGCGGCAGAGGAGGCGCAGGCACAGGAGAGGGGCAGAGTCCGAGGCACGTAGGCCTTCTACTCTGAGCATCCTTTATAAATTTCTTGGAAAAACTGAATTAAAAAATGATACCCAGGCAATAGGCAGCAGTGACCCGGGGCGGTTAGCATCACGGCATCCAGGGCCCACACCCTCTACAGCCCCTCTCCAGAAGCAGTGGACCCTGGGCCTGAAGTAGAACTTGCAGGATTAGATGTCAAGCCTCCTGTCCTCCTTCTGCAGCACCGACTCTCTGGCCTTCCTCACTAGGCTATTACCGACTTCCCGGAAGTGCGGAAGCATGTTCTACTCATTTCCGTGCTTGTTCCATCTTTACAAATCCCACCCAACACCTAGCAGTTGTTTTGGGCAGAGAAGGCCTGCTGGGAATGACCGCAGGTCTCAAGAAGCACGCAGGCCCTGCGGCGTTGGGACACATGGAGCTGGCGTTTGCGGCCTGTTCTGCATTCATTTCCTGGCTTTGAAGAATTCCTGGAAGCCCTGTCCGGAGATGGCGTCTAAGCGGCCCCTTGTCATCACCTTCCCGACTGCCTGCCTAGCGCCTTCACATTTATCAGGCTCCTCAGGCGCAGCTTAACCTCCCTGTCTCCGTGGTGTCCCTTGCCCTTATTCTAGCACAAAAACAAAAGAAAATAAAAGCCAACAAAGTGACCTTGAGGCAAGGTAAGGTGGCGGGGAGCACGGAGGTGGGGGAGGAGGACTCTCAACCTGAAGTGCAAGATGGAAATTTGCCAGGAGAAGCATTGTATCCCTTGAGAAGATTTAGAAAACAGAATCTCAACATGAGAGTAAGAGAAATAATCTGTTTTGGTTGGAAGGACATTTCAAAATAGGGAACAAGGAAGACAGCCAAAGAAAATGTTTGTTATCCAGACATGAAAAATAAAAAATAGGGTGCTTTGATGGGGCCAGAGTCCGTGGCATCTGAGAAACAGGACCGTGAGCCGGCTTAGGAACAGATTACATCTCCGCTTCACTGGTGTAGCCAGAGAGACTCCACTGGAGTCTGAGGAGGCGTGGAAGGAGGGCGGCTGGCCTGCGGGCCTGCTGGAGCCTGGGGAGCCGGCAGGGAGGGGAGGAGAGCAGGAAGCGGGGTTTCGACAGCAGGATGAATTGCATCCAAATAAATAAGATTTAATAAAAGCCCAGAGAAGACAAAGTCCTCATTTTCACCTGTCTCTGGATTTGCAAACGTACGTATTTCCTTTAGAGAGGAAACCGCTGTATTTATGCTTGGTTCACATTTCACACCTTTATTCATGCAGGTCCTGTAATGTACAAGGCCCATGTCTTATTACAGAGGAAATGCTAAATGCACCGGGGACTCCCAGAAAGGCTTTGCTAGGAGTAGAAGTTAACCTAAGTAGCTGGTCACGGGAGCGCAGCCCGCAGAACAAAGCCTCCTTTCTGACTCTGCAGAAATGAAGTACTGACATGTGAAACCTGCTGAGAGTTTCATCTGTTTTTACTCTGGAAGCCTCATTGTTTTTTTCTGAGTGTGCATATGCACTTCGCGCTGCCACTGCCGCTGCTGCGCGCGGGCCCGGCGGGTGAGGAGTGTCGCAGCGCCCCCTGGTGCTCGCAGCGGGAGCGGGGCCCTTCCCTCGCCTTGCTGGGACCCACAAGGTCGCGTTTGTTCGTATTATAATCTAAATAATCATTGAAACAATACGAAGTTGAATTAATAGAAAAATTGAATCTAGTTCACATATATAAACTTCGACTCGAACACTGCAACCCTATTTATTGCTGTAATGAAGATCTATGCCAGGTCGCTTGCAAATACAGTAAGCATACACCTTATATACAGAAACAATATATACCTACCCATCATTAAGCAAAAGCCAGTGCACTTTAGAAACCCGGGCCCTTGCTGCACCGAGAACAAGGATGAGGGAATTCCTCCTATAAACATAGGATCTAAATTTATCAAACAATGCAAGAGCAGGGGTCACATTTTCTCCTCCTTGCTAGAAAGACACTAACGCTATGCAACAACGGAGCGGGTTTTACAGGAAGGGTGGTGACGTGCTGCACCCATAATCCCTCTCTTCCTGAGCGTTTCCTTGTTGCAGCGTCTGCGTGAGGCGGGGCTCCGCACACGACTGTTGCACAGACTAGCAAAAGAACAGTGAGTGCTGCTCAGGAAGTGCGAGGCCTCACACGCGTGTGCTGATGAAGAGTGATGCAGCACACTTAAGTACGGCACCAAGGTCGTTTCGCAGCGAACTGCACAGCTTGGTGTTGCTAGCTCCCCTCTGTTGGAGAGGAACTCAGACCTAAGGCCGCTCCGCTCACGGAGGGGCCAGGAAGGCCTGCAGCCTAGCGTGTGGCTCCCACCTCAGGATTACGCCGCCCCCCAAACACAACACCTGGACAGAGGCAGCCCGCGCACTGGTGTGGAAAGCAGTGTGTCAGGTCTTGGCTGGAAGGACATTTTAACACAGGGAACAAGGAAGACAGCCAAAGAACACGTTTGTGAGCAGACACAGAAAGTAGAGCACGGCTCAGCACACGAAGGGGTGTGGAAATTCTGTGCCAAGGGTCTCCAGGTGAGACTGGCCATGTGTGAGAATGCTAGATGTCAACATCAACTCAGAAAGAAGGGCGCTGTCCCTCCCTCCCCCGTCAGTCTGACCTCACCTCGTGCCTTAGGGCCACAGACGACCCTTCCGTTCCCCAGGGCTCTGTTCGCAGGCGGGACTCCAGAAGGGCGGCGACTAGGAGCAGATCCATGGAAACCTGAGTGCCGTTCTCTGCAGCCGGCATTGCGGGCTTTGTCTGCTTCCTGTACTTGTACAATCAGCTTGAGACGGAAGTCATAAGAAGTAGTTCCGGCTAGGACTAAGGCTCACCTGCCGGGACATGTGGACGACTGGAGGTCTAACTGGAGGACGCTGGGGGCCTAGGAAGCCTTTTCCCTCCGGCTTTGCCCACGTGGCAGTGACAGTTATGTGGCTCACCTCACTGAGAACGCACTCGCCCTATCAGGAGACGTTTCCATTTGGGGGATTTAGAAAGGAGTCAATAGTGGTTTCTGCCGTAGTGGACAAAGGAGCGCTTCAGCTTGGCATTCCGAAGTGAAATAGAAGAGGGGCTGAATCTTACTCTGTGTTTATTTGGTCTCCTCAAATGTTTTATCACTAAGCCCATCACGGTCATCTTTAGCAATAACACTGGTGAAGGCTGGCCCCAGAGGCGCGTGCGCTCTACCCCGTCTCCCTCTCATGCCCCTTCTCCAGCAGAGCCTGCCTGAGCCTCGGGCATCCCGAGCAGCCTGTGCTTTCGCCACACACACGCAGACATGCTGAGGTCTGCGACTTCTATTTTGCCAAAGCTTATTAAGATACAGACTGCCCTGCGACGTGGTTGTCCCGCTCACTGTTGCGTCATGGACGGCTCCCCAAACTGCCAAGTATACATGTAATGCTCTTTCAAAGAGCTGCACAGTATGCCATGCCATGGGTGTGCCATAATTAATCCAGATAACTCCTGCTTCTCTGAATAATGATGGAAAGTCACTCTGGCTCCAGCTCATAGCACTGGAAAGCGACGTGGCAGTGAGGATTGCCTAGACGTGACCCGCGTGTTTAGCTCCAGGGACCTTGCTTGCCACGTACTCCCCGAACTGGATGGCATGGTGAAAGTATCTGTGGACAATTTTTTATCTTACTCGAAGTTATAATCTTCAAAGATGGTGACAACTAATACCCAGCTGGCCATGTGTCCCTTTCTTTTCTTACTATAAATGAATACTCTAAAGTTTTGCTAATATGAGTTAAAAAAACCATATTTTTTATTTAATTTGCATCCTTATTATGAGTGTTAAATGAGACCACTCATGTTTGTCTCTAGAGGCTATTAGGACTTTGCGTCTAAATTATCTGCCCACTTTCCCGCGGGGCCCTAGTGGTTTTACCAAGGACTCGTCTCTGCACACGCAGGACGCTGACTCTGACCCTGTGGACACAGCCATCTCCCCATGGCCTCGCATTTTTCTTTCTCCCTTTCTTGTTGCCCTTTAGCATTCAAATTTACAAGTTACACAGTCGAACATAGGCCTTCTCTTTTGTCTTCTAGGTGCCCTGTCTTGCCAGGATAAGTTTTAGCATATTCTCTCATTGCATAATCGATACCTACACCCTAATTAACCTGGAATTCGTTTTGCAATGTGGAGGGGCCCTAGGCTCATTTTCTCCTTGCGGGGGAGCCATTACGATAGCAGCCCCATACATGGCTCTCAGCAAAACAAAATCCACCTGTGTCAAGTGCTAATTCCTCCCATGTGTCCCCCTATTGCTGGGCGTCTCTAGGAGGCAGTGCCATCCCTGTGCCTCTGCCAGTTCTGTTTTGTTTCGTTCCAAGTAGCTTTAGGAGCACCCAGCAGCAGGCGAGGTGAGACTCCTCATGCCACCTGGCTCTTCATACACCGCCTTCTTCTCTGTGGGAGCTGAATGCAGTGATGTCAGCCCTGTCCTACGGAAGAAACAAACAAAACGTCGAATTTCTTCTTTGGGGACTAGAATCTTTGCAGTCCAGGATTCAGAATGTCCTTTGGTTGAGGGAAACATAGTTTTGCAGTTATTAATTTTTTTCTCCTTCCACCCCTCTTCTGTCTTTGCCTCCAGGGCTTCTGCTCTTCTGCCGAGGACGCGCCTTCCTTGCATTCGAACTGGCTCCTTCCTGGGTTCTTCCGCCTTCTTTCTTTATGCTTTTGCTCCCTTTGGGCTATTTCTTTCTCTCAGTCTTCTACACCAGGAATTAGGTTCTCTGCAGTGATTAATTTCTTAGTCACTTCCTAATTGCTAATCATTGAGCTTTAGTTTAGTTTTGGAGCTGCATTTTGAATTGTGTCAGCGCTGTCATGACGTATCTCCAACAGTTCTCTGCAGTCGTCTCCCATCTAGTCGGCTTCAGAGACCTGCGATGGTTGGGGGGGACATGGGCTGTTTCTCAGGGTGACGCAGTTGTCTCCTGGTCTCCCTTCAGTGCTGCCCCATGTCGGGCTTGCAAAGCCTGGAGGGGTGAGGCGCAGCCAGGGACAGGGGACAGGGGTTTTTCCCTTACGCCTGGCAGTGGATGAACTGTCAATCTCTTAGCATCATAGCGTGCTTGGAGAACTGCCACTCCTCAGCTTGTCCCCACCAAGAAGTGCCTGTCCTGAGAGCAGAGCCTGGGACTGTGCCTCCTTTTCTCTGTAAGAGAAAAGCTCCTGAGGGGCCGCTGGTTTCATGGCATGGATCCAGGGCTTCTCCGCTGCTATGGCTATCTGCAGTTTAGGCTCCTCGTAAGGGAGCTCTTAAGTCCTTAGAGGATGACTTCTAAAACCAGTGATTTGCTTTTTTCTTGGGAGAGGAAATGTTCTTCTCTGTTTCCCTTCTTTAGACTCTCAGCAGGCAGCTGGTTGAGCTTGCCCCTCACCTGGAGGCCGCAGTGATCCTGAGGGGCCATGGTGCTTTGTGCTGTTCTCCAATGTCTGTTCCAGAGAGGAGTGAGGAAGGCTCACGACAACCTCCTCATGCCTCTCATCTTTGTAAGCAGCCCAAGCCTGGTGGGCTGTGCTACTCACTGGATCACTGTCCCTAAGTACAGGGCATAACAGGGGGTGTCACAGAGCTTGTGTAGAGGCTTAGATGGCCAGCCAGCTTTACAACAGACTGAGCGACCCATCGGCAGACCGCAGTCATCAAAACTGTAGCAGGTATAGGCTAAGCGGGTGCTGTTGTTTCTGTCTGAAGGCCCCCCAAAGCCTCATGTGGTCGTGGGACTTTGAGTGGTGGCTGAATCTAGAGTGTGTAGTGCTGGCATAAAGGGTGCTGGGATCCAAGGAGGGCAGTTTCTGGATCAGCCCACAGATTAGACTGGCACCGCCCTAAGCCCCAGTAGACTGGAGACATATAAGGGACAGAAATAGGCCGTGAACTGTCACCCTCTGCCATGTGTCACCCTGCCTTGGAACCAGCACAGCACAGACTGAGATGTCTACAAACTGTGAGCTAAATAAACATGCGTGCTTTTGATTTGAGGTGTTGGACATTTTGTCTCAGAAACAAGAGGAAAGTAAGTAAGACAATTGGCAACATTTTTCTTCTTTATGAATAATTCTCAGCTATATGCAAGGGGATACAAGACTAGACGGTAAGGACTTAGTGCAGGTAACGCTGGTGTGCCACTTTGCTTGTAAGCAGTGCCTGTTTGTTACTTTATACACAGAATTCCATCGGGGAATACCTCGGAGATTCCGAGCAAGGCAGAGGCCAGGCCTCGCGGATCCTGCCCCATCCACGAATCACATCCTCGTCAATAACTGAACGCAGGCCAAGGTCTCTGCCATGAGTTATTCCTTCCAACACATAAATCATTGCAATCATTTCTTTAACATGTATTTTGGGTTTGGCTTTTGGTTTAGGTAACTTGAGAATCCCTGAGACCTGTGCATTCTTAGAGTCTTCAAGAAACATAGTATGCTATTACTCTGGAGTCCCAGCGTCTTAGCAACGCTGAGGAATTTGCATGGAGTATAAAATCTTCTAACGAGGCATGTACCAGCAGGGAGGGCCAAGGGAGCCTCCTTGCTTTTTCTTGATGCCTTGGTCTAATAAAAAAAAAAAAAGCCTTTAAGGCAAATATAGAAAATGCTGCGTTTTGTTAAAGGTGCTTAAGCTTCGCATTTCTGAGTTTACAAGACTGAACAGTGTCTTGGAAACTGCCCCAGGACAGCTCCTGCACCAGCTCAATCCAGCAAGGGGCTCCCGGTCTCCTGAAAATCCCAGAATAGCAACGAAGGAAGCTAAGAGTGTCCCATACTGTGGAGTCCAGGGCCCGGCCTCTGGGACTGGCTGGCACTGCTCTGGAGAGGGTGAGGCACACGGGAAGCCTCTTCTCCTGGCCGCTGTGCCGCCCTGCATGGGGAGCAGTGAGAGGACTAGCAGCTTAGTGAAATTGGAGCGGGAAGGAGTGAGAGTTTAGCACTATGTCATCGTTTATACACGAATTACACTGAGGCTAAAATGTGGATCTTGGTAGTCAAAATACTTTCAGCCAGGGATGGGTGGTAGGCCGGCAATCTAAGCGCCTGCCTGGCAAGCACAAGGACCTAGATTCGACTCCAAGAGCCACATGCTGTGCTGGCCGCCAAAACGGGAGTGGTGGTGCACACCTGTAATCCTAGCGCTGGGGTGGCTGAGACAGGAGGATCACTGTGAGTGCGAGCTATACAGCGAGACCTTATGTCAGCAAAAATGATCTTCAGCTAGGGTGAGAAAAACTTAAGTGAGCCACACAAAGAGAGAATCAGCAATGGAATAGCTTTGCGAATCCAGGGAAGAGGGAGGGTCACTTCCCGGGCCGACAGAGCAACGAGCCCCTTTGCACAACACGCCCCCCCCCACCCCCCGCCTCCTGCTTAATCCATGGCTCCGACCTCCTAGCAGCTGCACTGCCCCGCGGGGCCCAGCCTAGCCGCTCGGCCCTCCACCTACGCAGGCCCCGCTGGCCGGCTCCAGGCGCCCTGGCTGCAGCCCCCGCGCTCTCGTCTCAGCCCCACCTCTATCCACCTGGCCCTCCCATGCCCTTCCTGGGGGCTTTTGGCAGGGGACCTTGTCAGCGAGCCTCCAGGACCACCCCAGCAAGCGGTGCTTCTGCCCCTCTGTGACCTGCGCTCCTTCAGTGTTCACTTCAGCGCATCCTGCCCAGGCAGTGGTAGGCGCGTTTGCACTGGCAAGGTTCAGGCCGCCGCTGCATCCCAGACACCAAGAAGGCTGCTATGGACGCGTATTTGGGCAAATCAGTGAAAGATGACTGGAAAAAATGGAAGAACACGTGTATGAACCACTCGCCGTTCCCACGTCTTCACAGCGGGCACGATCATGATCAGGATAGCCCACTTCTCATTAAAAAACCTTTCCGAGTTTTACCGACCCCCATAGGTGGATGCGTTAGCTGGGGTACGCTTGCCGACACCAGAGCATTAGAACATAGGATGAATTGATACTGTAGTCTATAAGTTGCGACTACAAGGCTGCCTTGGGCCTATAGCACTCTCCACTGTTGTGTACACTAATGTGGTAATTCGCGGCCATTTTGTTTTCGGTTTAGCCTAATTATCAGACCTCTGGTAATTAATTTAATTTAATCCTCTGGCTTTCTACCCAGGAAGAGCGCATGTAGAGGCAAACGCTGTAGGAGCTGTATGAATCCCTAAGCTTTCGCGGTCGAGCCGAGGCCTAGGAGGCCCTGCCCCTTCTGCCTTGTGGCTCCCAGGAAGCCCGCCTCTCCTGCCATCCGTGTGCCCACTCCCCTGGGTCTACTGAATCACCTCCCTTTGATGCCAATACGTGTTTGTTTTGATGGGGTTCCTGGTGTTGGTGACGAGACTGAACACGCGTGTGTGCACGTTCCCACAAGGACTCGCGCATGAAGCGCAGGGAAGGGCGGGGGCAGGAGGAGAGGGACGCTCTCCTAGGCGCGCGCCTCCGCCGGGCCGTGCGGGGCCGCCCAGCGAGGGCCCCTCGTTGCTCGTACCTCCGATTCACTGTTTCTACACCTGAAAGGGGAACATACCGCACAGCTGGTGCCACTGTAAGAATTAAAAAAGAAAATATAGGCAAAGTCCTTTGGATGCCACCTGTCTGATGGGTTCTCAGCAAGTGATTATTATTATCACCCTTCGAGAGATGGAATTTCTATCGCTAGCGCCCTCATCTCCTTATTGCGGCGCTGCAGCCTCAGCATGCTGTCTGAGCAGTTTGACCACTCGTCTTTATTTTCCATGTAGCAGTCCACGTCACCCTTCCCGTGAGCCCCCTTTCCTATGACTTTCATAAAAATGAAACTAATTCACAATTTATTGTGGTTCTTATAAAATGAAAGATTAAATCACTGTTGGATGACATGCAGAAATTAACCCAATTATTCTTCAAAATGGCAATATTTGCAGCATAATATCAGTATCATCAAGCAAGAGTGGAAATTACATTCTTTAAATACACACCAGATGGCTGAAGGGTGACATGGCTATTAAGAAAAATTAAAGTCTTGATTGTTTCTAGTTTCCTCAAGGGCAGAGTCTGTGTCTAATCTGAGTCTGTAATTTATCCACAACCATCACTAAGGGATGCGGGAGCCAAATAGATTTTAATTTAGGCTAATAGCAACAATTTGCCATTCTTTTCAGAAAAAGAGCCTCTGCTAATTTGTCTGAAAAGATTTAGCCTGTTAATGGAGACCAAAACTAAAATTAAAAATGGCACCACTGCAATGGACAACAAAGAAATGAAATTTTTCACGCAGAGGCTGGACCAAAGTCTTGGAAACGCACAGCGGCAAACGTAGCTGCTGCTCAAATGCGACTGCGTCAGGAGCTTTTTGTTAATTTCAGTCTTCCGTTGAGCAAAGCGCACTACTCTGCGCTCTTCCTGCGGCCGGCCGGCTCTGCGTCCCACAGACTCCGGGGAACCAGGCGAGCTTATCTGAGTCAGTGCATGTCCCATTTTGCAGTGCCTGAGAGCAGAGGGCAGGAGGATTGGTGTAGAAAACTGAAGCTTTTGGCTTTCCAACTTTGCTTTGACAAGATTTATTTTCCCTAGCTCTGGCTGCTATATAAATATCTGCAACCAAATGATTAACTTAAACAAAATGGCGCACTCTTTCTTTAATATTCAACAAACTCACTGCAAACTTAGTCCCTCGTAAGCAGCCTGGTTTCTGTGTTCGCCCAAATGCTCCGCCCCGCCCGTTGCTGGATTCTTTCTCAACTAGATGGCAAGCACTGCGGCGCTCACAAGTGCAGGGCGAGGAACCCATTCTCGGGATCTGTGTTGCTTCTTTGCTCTCAGAATTTCCATGAGCTTCTTCTGGAGTCACCACAGCAGCTCCGGAACAAGCAAGCCACGGCCCCAGCACCCCAGCGGAGGCTGCGGCTGCCTTTCTGTGCTCACTTGGCCTTCTCGGCCAGGACACAAAGGCCGCGCCGGCATAGTTTGTCCCAGTTCTGAACTGGGTTTCTGCATTAATCCCCAGTGCCTTTATTTGAGCTCTGCCATACGCTTTTTCTGTGTCAGTTGATCACGTGGTCTCCATCCGGCGCATGGTGCTTTACATCCATGTGCGCATATGGCGCCAGGCGCGGGTGTCTAGGATTGACTGCACTCAGTCCCAGGGCGGCTCTTCCAGTACGCTGCTGGCTGTGGGTTCTTCATATTTTACTGACGTTTTTACATTAACATTCATCAGAGAAATTAGCTTACAGTTTTCTATCATTGCGATGTCTTTGCTTGGCTATATATTAAGCTAACTCTGGTCACATCAGAAGTGTTTATAAGAGCTTCTCGCAGCCATACTTCTTGAAGAGTTTAAGAAGTATTGGTATCAATTTTTCTTAGAATGTTTGGTAGAATTCAGCTCCAGAGCCGTTGTTCTTAGGCCCTTCTTTGTTGGGAGGTGTTTGCTGCTATTTTAGTCACTTTGTTATTGATCTGTTTAAACTTTCTATTTTCTTGGTCAATCTTGTTAAGGTGCAGTTTTCTAGGTGTTTATTGGTTGATCTCCTGTACGTCACCAGCCTTTTGCCCCACAGGTGTTCATAAGAGTCTTCATGATCCTTCGTATTTCTGAGCTACCTATTAATTTATTCGCTTTTTCATTGTGTTTTTTGATTCTTTTCTTGTTTGTTTATTTTTTTCTTAGTTTTATTACTTAAGTATTTTCATGGAATTGGCCTTAAACTTATTGAAGAAAAACTGCAAGGACCGAGGGATGAGCAAAGCATCGTGCCTTTTCCAGGTTGGAACAAAGTCTGTGCTGCAAAGGGCAGGACGGAGGAGACGAGGTGACCGTAGCACTGGCGCCGTCAGGCTCGGACGCCAGGGAGACTGGAACAGGTGCGGTGTTTATTAAATTGGAAACAGCGTCATCTGATGCCTAATCAAAAGCCTGATCTGATGCACATCCCCTGGTCAACTGATAGACCTGACAGCTGAGCTAGGAGACCCTCTGGAAAAGCAGGCATGTTTGACCTCAGGCCCAATTACGGAGAAAGGCAGTTTGTTTTACTGGGCCCCTTTAGAACACATGGGCTGTTGCAATACTGCACATACATGCAAAGTAATATTAAATAATAACTTAGATGAGGAAAATTTAAATGTTCACTCAACATGGCTACGGACTATTCTTCAGCACTGGATTTACTCTGTCGTCTTCTCCTAGAGTCAATTACTCTTCATACTTTCATGCTAAAGAGCGCTATACAACTGCTGTGTGAGGTGGCAAGAACGCAAACTTACGATTGGAAGTGCTTCCATCACTGCTTAATTGAAACCCTATTAGAATGAAGACTCCTCCTCAATTCTCCTCTGAACATATTCCCCTTACAAAAATAATAACAAAATTATTGTTTTCAAAAGAGCAAATTCACTCACACTGAGATTAGTAACTACCCTTTAGAGCAAAAGAGAAATTATTTGCCGCAGCTTACGTATTCCGATTCTGGTCCTGAGCACCTGCTCTTTATCTGAAGTCATGAAGTCTTTATTTCTTTTCATTTCTGCTTCCTTCTGTAGCACTCCTCATTCCAACCTCATCTTTTCAAAAACAGTGACTTGGAAAAATCACAAATATTTTACCCTGAATTATTGCCATAATGCTCCCGCCTATAAGTGCATTTTAATACAGCCCACAGAACACAAATTCTGCAACTGCTCTGGTGAAAATAACCGTAACTGAGCAGGTGACAGACTAAGCAGGCATTCTCTGGTTCTCTTCACCACTTAATCTGTCAGCGATTGAAAGGCACCACCAACATTATTGTAAATGGTTGGCGCCTCTAGCATAAGGAAACAGCAAAAAACAAAATCCAATGGTCAGTACCAGCATCCGTCAGAACCTTTTAACAGTTGCCCTAAATTTATTCGGAATCTTCCTTCATATCCATTTATGTTAGTGCATTTAACCATTGTGCTGTGGGCTCTATTCCCACCTGGCACTCTCTACCGGGATTTCTAAAATCTCAATGAAGTAAAAACAATCCACAAAAAGAAAGAAAAGAGTTCCTTCATTATTTCATATGATAAACACAAGTAATCAGAAAGCAATCCAAAGTGATCTGGAATAAATGTGTGTGTGTGTGTGTGTGTGTGTGTGTGTGTGTGTGTGCATGCATGCATGTGTGAGATGGGGTTTAACTATGCAGCCCAAGATGGCCTTGAACTCACTGTGATCCTCCTGCCTCAGCCTCGCAAACATTGGGCTTACAGGCATGCACCGCCGTAGTGGGCCTGTCTTCCTTTCTTGGAAGGATTGTGACTTATTGCCAAACAGCCGCTTCTCAGCTGAGATTCTGTCCTGGCCCAAATAAGTATTCCACAGCCGTTCACTCTGTCTCCCCGTTTCTTTCCACCCAAGAGTTATTTCACCAGGTGCTTTCTTTCATACCTCTCCTTCCTACGTTGGAATACTGTCAATACTTAGTACCAACACGGCCTGACCTCCTCCGCCATCCCAGCAGCCCCTGCTGCCCCCCTTGTGCATGGGCCTCGGCCTCTTTCCCCTCTCTGTGAGGTGCTGAGCCACACACGGGGCCTTCGCTGGCGGAGTGTCAGGTGGGATCACCATCAACAGCACCAGTCCCGCCCTTTCTTCTCCTTCCTTTATAATACCGGCTTTCAAAGCCCAAGCTTTGAGCTTATCAGTTTAAGATTTTAAAAAGAAACAGAGCCAGTTATTCCCACGGAGGGCAACTGCCAGCGTTTCCTACGCCTCTGATTTTAAGTCAGTTAGGGATGACAAGAGTTTTTCTTTGGAGTAATCTTTTTTTTTTTTTTAGTCTTAAAGAGAATGAAAGAAAAAAAAACAGTAAAACGATAAAGATAAATTTCAAAACGAGATGAGAGGAAATTAACAATGGCCGCTATACTGCTTATGACTATCTTCAAAGGACTTGCTCAGATTACCAGGCACAGGCATGAAAAACTGACCAAGCCATCAGGCGCTAACTATGCCTTTCAATAAATCAGTAGAAATTAATAGTACTGTTACCTTAGCCATGCACGTGTGTGTGTGTGTGTGTGTGTGTGTGTAACACCCTCTTGCTTCCTTCTGCTTTCCCCATGCCACGCGATCTTTCCTTGTGAGCAGCCTCTTTCCTTTCACAGCAGCTGTTGTACTCTTTGGGTTCTATTTCCTCTTTCAGGCCGTTACGCTAGGGAGCAGTCGGTGCTTCTACGCGTGGCTCTGGTTTACTTCACCACATGTGGCCTCCAGTTGCATCCATTCACCCATGAAAGCCTCCAGGTTATCTTTCTTGAACAAGGTAGCCTGTTCAACAAACGGTGCTGGAAAAAAGCTAGCCCTATGTCTATCACCATGCACTCAAGTAAAAATAAAGTGGATCAAAAATTCTAAATACTAAAGCAGAAATACTAATTCTAACCGAGGAGAAAGTAGGTAGAAATCTTGAAGACATAGGGTCGGCAGAGATTCATGAAAAAATGTCAAACTGCACGAGAAATACCCCAAACACTCAACAACTGGAATCTTATCTTACTGAGAAGTTTCTGCACATCTTTAGCGATCTTTAGAACTCCCGAAAGCAGTTCTCCAGGAAAGGTGATCGATTGTAGTTTCCACTTCTGGCCACTAGAGGGAGAGGCGGTGTGACCAATCCCCTTTACCTTGCGCACACTCCTAGGGGCTGGCTTCCCGTAAAAGGGGTGGGAAGGATCATCATGAACTTTCACAGAACAACTACAGTAAATCTTGATTTGTCTTACCCAAAGGGTGTATCAAATACAGCACTGAACACAACACTATTAACTAACGAAGAACGTGGTGCACCATGAAGGGCAGACGCTGTATGCAAAACAGAGCAGAGCAGCGCAACGCACCGTGACTGACATCTCCCGCACTGCAGAAAGGGCCTGGCAAGAAAGGGCCTTCTGATTATTTGGGGTCTTACTAAATACTCACATTTAATTTATACAAGAGCAGTAAATGAAATATTTGCATTCAGAGGCGGTCTGGGGTAGGTTCTGGTGCCGGGAGATGCTACGGGCTTACTAGATTTAGGTGGCGAGGTTTCACTAGACAACATTTACATAAACAAGACCAAAGCCCTTCCGAAAGTACGTAAAGCAACTCAGGCAGGCAGTAAGGCATGGCACACGAGAACAGTGAGAAAGGAAGGACGCAAAGGAGGCAGACGGACCCTGAAGGGAGCACGCGAAGGGAGCCAGCTCGTTCTGCACACGGCCTCTCGATAACTGCAGGCCCCGCTGTCCAATCCCTCTGTACGCAGTGCCCCGAGATCCCTGTAAACGCAGTGGTCACGTCGTCACTCTGAGCCAGCACACAGTGCCCCACGCCAGATGACCGCTGGAGTGCCGTGGTGACCCGGGACAGATGTGGCCAATTCCAGGCACAGGAAAGTGCCCCCTTCCCAGACCCAAGGGCTCATGGCCCGCCCCGAGGCAGCTGGAGCACAGCTCTGACTCAGAATGCCCTTGGGAGATCTGGGGGACGCAAAGTTAAGGAAGGTAACGGGACATTATCCCGCTATCTGCACCTTCTTGCATTTGGAGAACAAAAATGTTTCTCAGTACGTTTAGGCAGTTTTAAAATGCATAGGGACGGAATCAAGCTCTGGAAAAAGTATCATCTATGTGAGAATTCTTCCTTACACACAGAAGTAAACAGTGAAATTTTTGTCAATATGTGCTTGTTTCAGTAACTGTAGATGCATATCTAGACATTTTCTAACTAGACCCTCAGACGTCTATTATATTATGGGATGCAGTAACACTAGAATGTCAACAACATGGCATTTTGCTTTTTCCAAAATAATTTTATCAGCAAGATGTATATTTTCTACAGCCTCCTGAATATATGCCAAAGATTTGATTCCCATGCCTACATAATACACTAATTTAATAGGCCTAATCATAGACATAGGAATAGGCACTGAATTTAATGGACAGCCCGGCACCTTCTTAGCTCTTTTAGAAACCTAAAAATAACAACTGGAGAGCGTTTTTTATGAAAGAGGATGGCTCGAGTTCTCTGCCATCATGGTGGGGGGGGCAGGCCCATGCCCTTCTTAGGATGAAATGCTATTCAATGTGAACAACTCCTCCAGGCAGAGTCGCATGGGTCCTGGAGCCTGGCATGTGCAGATGCAGCGCAGAGTGTGTACGGCGCAGTCAGAACCCCGCTCGCAAGTGTTCGTGGAGGCTACCGATTATGTGGCTTATGCACCGTAAGGCAATGGTCATTATGGGGCCTGGAGACTGATTTCCACTGGACTCAGCAGACAAAAGTCAACGATGCTGGACCTCTTGTCCAGAGATACGAAGCTGGCCCATGGCCGTCTCCCCCAGGCCCACTTCTGCCTTAGTTGCTACCAATGTGGTCCTGACCAATAAATGCTTAAAGGAAGGAAGCAGCTCAAAGCTAAATGCTTCCTCACAAACAGAGCGGGATTCTCAGGAACGGGCAAAGCATCAGGTCCTTCAGCGTGGCCTTCCCACCGTGACCGAGCTCTGCTGGGGTCATCGTGGGGGGCAACGTGGAGCACCAGTTCTGCCCCTGAGACATGGACGTGGACTCCCACTGGCCGGGGTCACCTGCTGTGGGGCTAGGAGCAAGCGCCATTGCTTCTGACTGGTGGGTAGTTTCCTGTCCTCATGTATTGGTGTGGCGTGTGGGGCTACTTGATGATGGTCCCGCGTCGGCCCACCTATTAGCCCCACGCTGCACGGAGTACAGAGTTCCAAACACACGTCAGAGCGCGTCGATCCCACCTTAGAGGACCCCCAGAACAGGGGAGGCCCTGCTCTCGGAGCCCCAAGCTCTTCCTTCCTCTCAAGCATGAAGGCTGTTTCCGGGAAGGAGGTGGACCGTGCTGGTCACTACCTGCAGGACCACCACCGGGAACCCCTGGGCCCTGCTTGGCCTTTGCAGACTGACCTTTCTCTCCCGTCTCTTCTAATAAAACTGCCAGACCTGCTTCTCACTGCCCTGCTCGTTTTCCTCCTCATGATTTTCCCATTTCGTAATGATCTTTATTTGCTCTCTTCTCAGTTTTTTTAAAACTCCTTGGAGGGAAGAGAGTGTCTCTATCTTACTGGCTGCCATCACTCGGGTGTGTAGAAACACCTTCCCTCAGTGTACTCCAGTGAACTCGGAATGCGCCTAGAGTCCCCTAGAAGCCAAGACGATATTCCACGCACCAAATCCACCAACACGCTGACACATGCAAGGAGTTTTTTGTTGTAACCGCAGCATTTTTTGTAATGGACTTTTCTATCACTGCTGTTCATTGGAGCAAGAGGCTGTTTCTGTGACTAAAGATGCCAGAAAGCATGAGGATAATAATGTCACTGCTGTCACGTGCATTCAGAGAGACACACAGGCTTGGTGACCCAAGTACTCTCTGTGTCAGAATGATTCAAAATTGAAACAGAAGGAGCATGCGCAGATCTCTAGAGGTCTACACACGGTTCCATTCCACCTACCTCTTCATCCATCGATCGAGAAATACTGAATATTTACTCTGCCCTGGCCATTCTCTCTGCATATATACCCGTGGAGGGAGGGACAAGCATGACATTCTCATGGAATAAACAAGGCAACCCAATCAATCATGCAGATGTGCTAGGCAGAGAGATATAAAGCAAGGAACTACAACGGAAGGAGAACAGCAAGGCCCGGGGAAGCTGCACTCTTCACGTGGTGCTTGGGGAAGGCCTCACCTAAGTGGGGACCCGTCCTAGGTGGTGTCGCTAGAAGAGAGACTTCAATTGGCAAGAGGACAAGGTACATGGGTCCCTGGGAGAAGCAGACCTCATAGACCACAAAGGAAGTGTAATGGAACTGGAGATCTGAAGCGTAAGAAAGCCAGTGTCCTGCACAGAGAGACCTCAGGAGCCAACGGGGACGGCAAGGCCAGGCAGGGGCAGGAGCTGGCCAGGCAGGGGGCAGGAGCTGGCCAGGCAGGGGCAGGAGCTGGCCTCGGGCGGGGCGGTGCCACCGCTCAGACTTGGGTCTTTACTTTAAGTGAGAAGGAGCCAGTTCAGACTATGTTCACTCTGTTACACTCTGACGTGTCACAGAGAACGCACATGAGGGCCAAGCTGGGACAGGAAGCCAAGTCGGAAGTGACGCCTCCTGAGAAAGGCAACTTGGGCTTGAGGGCCGTTGGCTCAGGTCGGCGTATAAGCAGAGTCGTAAGACTTAAGGCATAGTGCGGAGGCAGAACCAGTGCAGTTAGCATCTGCTTCACGCCTGGCAGAAAAGAGCCAAGGACAACTCAGTGGCACTTGGCCTGAGTAACTGCAAGAGTGGAGCTACCGCCAAGTGGCACGGGAGAGGAGGAGGTCGGTGTCAGGGTGAGAGTCCTTCCGGACCTCCAGGGGATGCTCACCCCTGCTGTCGGCTGAAGAAGTCCAGAGCAGAGTTAAATCGTAGGAGTCCAGATACACCCATCATTTTTAAAGCAACGAAGCCAGATGAGATCCGGAGGCATGAGCGGAGACTGAGCGGAGGCAGCCTGCGTTCTGAGCCACGATAGGAGAGGGCATGAGCAAAGGCACTGGGAGAAACATTCCGAGAGAGGGGAAGAAAAGCAGGAGAGCGTGTTGTTGAGGAAGAAAAGCACACAAAGGAGGCCAGGAAAGACGAGCCGGCCCCCGCAAGTGCTGCTGGGGGACCAGGAGCGCGGTCTGGTTTCGCCACGTGGACATCAGCAGCGAGCTAGACAGAGATGGCGGGTGTGATGCTAGAGACAGAGGCGTGACTGGGA
>PVJA010017046.1:0-42318 GCA_004027025.1 Myocastor coypus | reverse complement strand
TATTTATTTATTTATTTATTTATTTTTCTTGTTTAAGAACCTTTGTTTGTTTATTCACTCATTTTTATGGCCGGCTCAGCCCGCCCCGAGGGCAGGGCTGGCACAGCATGTGGTGCCGGGGATCGAACCGCGGTCCCTGAAGCTGCCCAAGCTTCCCCAAGCAGGCGCTTTAGACCATTGAGCCATCCCGCCGGGCCCCATAAACCACTTTTATTTATGCCACTTTATGGGTATAATAATAATAAAAAATTAAAAAGTAAAAAATGCGTATCAATATTGCATGAAGATTTAATACAGAGAAGATATGTTTCCTTCTTTAAAAGAAACACAACCAAGGGCATGGGAGATAGCTCAGTAGAATAAAAAGAAAGAAAGAAAGAAAGAAAGAAAGAAAGAAAGAAAGAAAGAAAGAAAGAAAGAAAGAAAGAAAGAAGACACACAACCAACCACAGGAATTATTTACCTAATGAACTTCCAACCTAGCAAAATTAATTCTGCTTATATGAACATAACTCTCAAAGCCTTAGACACAATTTCATTCCAAATTTCTGCTTATGCCTAGTTCAACAAAGCAGTAACTACAAAATAAAATAAGGTTTCCTGCATATATAATGTTCCCAGTGAGCACAGTTCCTTTTTCTTTCTTTCTTTCTTTCTTTCTTTCTTTCTGTCTGTCTGTCTGTCTGTCTGTCTGTCTTTCTTTCTTTCTTTCTTTCTTTCTTTCTCTCTCTCTCTCTCTCTCTTTCTTTCTTTCTTTCTTTCTTTCTTTCTTTCTTTCTTTCTTTCTTTTTTGGTACTAGAGATTGAACTCAGGACCTTGCAAGGCAGGCACTTATGCCACTGAGCTAGCTCCTGAGCCCTGCAAGTGTTTTCAGTTTCACATATTAGAGGGACAATTCGATATTTATATAAGAGCATGTGTCAAGGTTCACCCATTTATGAATAAATGACTGAAGTATAGCCTTCTTTATATCTAAACTAGACTCATATCTATCACTCTACTAAGCTATGATCCAAATAGATTCAAACTTCTAAATATTAAAGCAGAAAGAGTGAATATTTTGGAAGAGAGAAGGAATGCAACTCTTGAAGATATAGACATAGGCAAGACTTTATGAACAGAACCCAATTGCAAATGAAATATTATAAATAATCAACAACCGGGATCTCCTGCTTGAAAAACTTTTCTACAACAAAGGAAAACATTAACAGAGTAAAAAAAAATAAACTAAGATGTAAGAAAAAATTTGTCAGGAAAAATGCCAGTTTATTACCAAGTATGATGGTAGTGAAAATAAACTGTACAAGTTGTGACAATCTTCAATGTCATGTATAGACAGTAAAATATATCAGTTTCCTTAATGATATGTTTTTAAAGTGCATGTACCTGTAAGAATTAAATGGTTTTTTAAAACAATTTTTTATTTTATTTTATTTTTCTTATTTCAGAACTTTTGTTTGTTTAGTTATTTATTTTTATGGCCAGCTCAGCCTGCCCTGAGAGCAGGGCTGGCGCAGCATGTGGTGCTGGGGATCGAACTGCGGTCCCTGAATCCACCTAAGATTTCCTAAGCAGGCGCTTTCGACCACTGAGCCATCCTGCTGGGCCCTGTAAGAATTAAATGTTAACTTTAATAATATATTAAATATTTTTATAACTAATAGGAATTTTGCACACCAAATTCTGATGGTTGTTTCAAGAAAAAAGAGAAAACTTGTGTAATCATAAATGAATGCATTTTTCATAAAATGCTCTATCTATTTAAAACTCTAATTGATAAATAATTGCTATTTTAATTAGACCATCTGTATTCTATCTTGCAAATATGAATAAAATATTTCCTGTTGCTTCAAGGGAACGAATTGTGAGGTTTTTTTAATGATAAAATGAAAGCTTTCCGGGCTGGTGTGACAGCTCAGTGGTCTAAGACGCCTGCTTAGGAAAGCTTAGGCTGCCACAGGAACCGCAGTTCGAGCCTGGCACCACATGCTGCGCCAGCCCTGCCCCCAGGGCAGGCTGAGCCGGCAATAAAAAAAAAAATAATAATAAAATATAAATAAAATTAAGCTTTCAATCTAAAATTAGAATTTTTGGAAACATGTTTCACTAACCACAACTCTTTTTAAATTCTTAAAGTTTTTAATCTAATTCATATGAAGGAAGAAAAATCTATAATTGAAAGATGTATGTGATTCAAGGAATATATATCTATATCTATATCTATCTATCTATCTATCTATATATCTATATCTATATCTATATATCTATATATATATATATATATATATATATATATATATATAATTTTTTTTAAAACTGGGGATTGAGCTCAGGCCTGCTGAGCTATCTACCCAGATGCTGAAGGAGTCAATATTTTCCAAGTAATGAACTTATGATGTTAAAAAAATTACCATGAGTAAATAATTTAAAAATAAAAGTTGATATATTTTAATGTGACACTTCATTGCTATATTTTCAAATTCAATATTATTATAGTGTTTTCTAATGTTTTACTTAAGTTTGAATCTCAATAAAGTTTATTATATACCTTTTCAAACATTAAACATATAAGGTGGAATTTGTTCCTATAGTTAACATTTGATCTATGACATTAGATTAAGTCAAATGTACACATAAAATTTAAGAAGGAAAATATTACAATGTCTGCCAAATATAACGTTATGTTATAGTTCTCCAGTGAAGGGTTTGAAGGAGAGAGAGTGGTGAGAGAAAAAAAGGACAAAAAATTATTAAGATAACATCTATACATGTGGAAACAGCAGAATAAATATAACAATAGATTACAAACATATACTAACAAAAACACATCAATAAAAAATTTCATTTCTTAAACATAGATTAACAAAAGCTATTACAGACATAAATAGGTAGTAAGTTTATTGTTGTGATCCCTAAATCTATAAGTAATTATTGGTTTTGTTAGCTCTATTTTTAATTTATTCTTTATTATAAATAACCCACACAAGTTGTAAATCCAGCTCAATTTTCTAGAGGCTCTTAATATTTGGAATGTAAATTACTATGAGAATTCTCAAAAAGTGAAGATAGAAATTCCATTCAACCCATTGAAATTAAACTTTAGCATAATGTTATTATGTATGCAAAGTATATATTATACATTTTCCTAAGTACCTTTATAAAAGTGTCTAAAAAATCATATTACAGAGACATGTGTATAACGATGTTTATTAGTAGCACAACTAACTCAATCTTGGAAGTGGCTATTTTGTCAATTACTAGATAAACTGATAAAGATATTCTCTGTTCTTACACACTGCGTTGCTACATACCATAACACTGTTCCACCATGAAGAAAGTCACACCTGAGACATTTGTTTGAAAATTTGTAGTCTTGAGACCATGACATGAAGTGAAATACTTCAGGCATAGAAGTTTAAATGTCACATGGCTTCTTGTTTAAGAGAGGCCCTAACTATACATAAAGAGAAAAATAAAAGATAGATAATATGGTATACGCAAGTGGGCCTTAGAAAGGTGATTATATGGTCATAGGAAATGTGATCAAGAGATTGAGAGGGGAAAAATGAAAGAAAATAGAATAAAATAGAATGAAGATGTGTGATGTACATGTATCACTTCACTTTCCCAAGATGAATGTAATCATTATGTATATAAATATATAACAATAAAAAATAAAACTGAGGAAAAATAAGAACTACTATGTATAATTGCTCATGCCTGTAATCTCAGCACTCAGCAGGCTGAAACAGGAGAGTCAGTATAAATCTGAGGCCAGGCTGAACTGCAGAGTAAAATCTTATCTCAAAAGGACCAATAAGCAAACAAACAAACAAACAAACAAACAAACAAAAATGTAAACACCAGGAAATAACTTAAGAATAAAATGTTACAGATTTTTAACTTTTTATGATGGACTTTCCCACTTTTTTTTTTTAAGCCTGTTTTAGGTATCTAAATTATCCAACAACCTGTAATCCACAACATGGAACACAGTAATAGAATTATAAAACAAAATGTAAGTTTAACATTGAAAGTAAGGAATATTCACTAGCTGGAAGGGAATGAGATCCTTACTATGAATTGAAGCTGATTTCTCAAGAGTCCCTAGTAATAAAGAGGAATGAAACACCTGACCAGAAAGACACCTTCATTGATGTGGTGTTCTCCAAAACCAAAGAATGAATTTTAGAAATACTGGACGTTAGAATACAGTATATTTTTTGGCAGAGAGAAATCTTCTGTCTTTGAGAGGAACAGAAGGGGACGCAAATTGCGCTGTCAGAGATTTTGCATATTCTAGGAACTTTTATAGAGCAAATTCATGCCATGAGACAGGTATGCTGTAAAACATGGGAACTTGCACCGATGGGCATGAGGTGGAACAATACTATGTTTTATGTCATCCAGATAGCTCAGCAAATGAAAGCTTCCTCAGGCGGACACAGGATCCAGGGTTTGATCTTCTGATATGCAGTGCTGGCCCCACCCCTGGTGTTGTGCACCTATAATCCCAGCAGTTGGGACGCTGAAAACAGAAGAATCATTGTGAGTCTGACCTGTGTAGTGAGACTCTGTAGACCCTGTACTAAATATTAAATAAATGAATAAATAAATAAATGCAATTCAGGGCCAGAGATATAGCTCAGTAGCATACTGGCTGCCTGGTAAGCACAAGATTGAGCTTGATTCTTAGGACAAAAGAAAAACAACAACAACAATACTATGGTCCACCAATAAGATTACAGGGTATAATTGTCAGGTGACATTGATTAAGTCAGGATCAAATGAGAAAGGAAGTCCTATAGCAAGCAGGCATGACTACAGAACAAGCGATTTCCTGTAAGGAATTGGGTTATTGTCTGCTCTGTATTTTTTGTTAAGGTGATCACTACCTATTTGGTATTTCAGCCCCTGATGCCCATCCCTAGGGAGTTAAGTGAATGCATTTGTTCAGTCTTTGATCTTGAGGTCTAGCCTACAGAGAAGGTGCCAGTCCCTTCCTTTGCAAGATATTCCATCTCCTGAACTCGCTCCTTTGAAGGTCCAGCTCTATCTGAATGCCTAGAGTATTTCTACCTCACTCTGCTGCCTGCATCATACAGAGCTGCTGCAGCGTGTTTACAGGGACAGAAACAGGGTCAGAAAGGAATGGGGAACAGGTAAAAGTGTACGCACTGATGTTGCAAGGCCCCTATTCAGGGAAAATCATAAAGAGTATATTTTCAGAAAGGTATTGCAAGTATGTTGTTGAATGTCACTTAGTCTTTGGTGAGAGAAATGACAGGTTGAGAAATTTAAAATAAGCTGTGAGAGCCACGTTTTCACTGATACCTTTCAAATGTATGCTATGTTTTTCTCCTGCATCTAGTGGCAGAGATAATTAGTCACAGAACTTATTTCAAGAAAAATTGAAACGCAAAAAAAATAAAAGGGCTATATTTTTAAACTTGGAATTTTTCCTGTGGTGAAAACAGGGTGGTTTCAGGGTGGGGAACAAGTGACCTATGAGTACTGGATGGGGACATCTACGATGATGCACAAAAGGACCTCAAGTTAACCTAGGTTGGTGACGCTGTAGTGTTGACCTACATCCACACTTTCAATAAATCACCTCACTTGAAGGTTATTAAGGCTTCAATTAGAAACCATTACCTTATTATAGAATGTTACACTTTCTTTTTTTTTTTTTTTTCCAGGAACCTGGGATTGAACTCAGACCCTTGCGTTTGCCAGGCAAGCTCTTGTTTTACTGAACTATCTCCCAAGCCCCTACTGTTACACTTTTTGGAGATCTTTTTCATCTCTCCTAATCACTGGATCAATATGTAGATAATTTCTTTGCTTAGGTTGAATATAGAAATTCTAATCCAGAATTGGAGAAGGGGAAAAAAAAAGGATTAGGAGCCATATGAATTTTATAATTTAGGTGACATGTATCCACAGGACTATGCATTCTATGACTGCACACAGATTTTGTTGAAATGTTGGAAAACAAAAATGAAGTAGGGGTAACAACCTTCCCTCCTGTGGATTCAAGTTCCTGGAAATACATTCCAGTATGTAGGCAGAGGAAACAGTGAGATGCCTGGAATAGAGATGGAAGTTTAAGAAAAGTGACAATGCACAAAGGACAAAGAAGAGATCAATTAGAAAAAAAACTATTATGACAGAGAGTTGATAAAGAGATCGTAAGTCTGAGAAACATGGCCATATCGTAACTATGTTCCCCATAACTAAGGAAATCCCTCCTCGGATTACTCTCCTTAGAAGAACTGGAGAACACACTATTCACGATAACAAGGAATACATTTATAAGAGGGCATAGCCTGCTGACAAGCAAGGTGGGCAAGGGCTGATAACCAGAAAGCATATTATCGATTAGGTATGCTTATTAGTAATGAGGATGAGAGAGCCTGAAACTACCAGAAACTAAGCAGCAGAACTTAAATGAGGATCAGACCAGTGAATACACCAGGCAACTAAAATGAAAGGATTGTTTATTTTTTATTTTTATAATTTTATTACTTTCAATAAGAATTTAATTTTTATTTTATTTATTTTTTAATAATTTCCTAAGGTCACTCATTTATGCACACAAGAGACATAGCCTGAGTCCTCAGTCTGATGAAAGGCATTACAGTGAAGGCTTACGTTAAAAAGAAAATGAGTATGTTTTGGGGAACTCTAGACAGGTCAGAACACTCTTGGAGCTACTACAAAACACTTCTCTGGAAAGTATGTATTTATTGGCTTTCCAGTAAATGGAGGGAATAAGTGAGTTTAAAGCTGAAACATGTGAAAGGAAGGATCAGATCATTCTAGTCAATAAATGTAGTTAACTGTGGGCACTGTCTCCTCCCTAAGGCCCTCTGTCTCACTGGGGTTGTTACATTGTCTTCAGAGCACTGTAGTCATGAGTACATGGGAACCTACAGAGATAGTAAATTGAATATGGAAACCCAGGGTAAAAATAAATGAGCATTCAAAAAATGAGTGGATGATATATATACATAGTTAAATGCATAATAGTTACATATACCTAGAAAATACCATTTGCTTAAATAAATGGAAATCCATAGACAATGTGCATATTTTGATTTGGAAACGATCTCCTAGAAAACATGTCCAATGATATTGTGAAAAAAATGACATTTCACCCATTTTCCCAATTTCAACATCTTTTAAATTTACTTGCTCAGTTCATTTTTCAAAGGAGAAAGTAAAATATGGAGTTTTGTACAGCACGGAAATCCAAAATTTCTATTGGCAATGATGTCTAGTGAATCAAAACTTAATTCTTTTGAGGTTAGGAAATTAATGTACACCTGGTCTACAAGGATTTATCAGGGAACTCATTAAGTTTATGTAAACAACTGCTGTCCTTTAGTTCAAACTTGCAAGGGAAACAGACATACTTAGCAGTAGAAGTCCAACACCTGTATCAGTTCACCTATAGTACAAGCAATTATGGAAGGAATAGACAATGAAAAGTCTCCAAGCTACTCAGACATGAGAGTAAAGAAAAAGTATTACATTGTAGAGAATAGTAAGTATTTTATCAATCTCAGAGAAATTACAGAAAAAAGAGTTATAATTCTCCAGCATGCTCAACTTACTCCAGAGAAAATGCGAAGGATAAACTGAAAATATATCCATGTAATAGTATCCATTGAAGCTGTTACATCCAGTGATTTCTTTACTAAACATGCTTATTGCTAACTGGTGTATGATGTCAACAGATTTTAATCAAATAGGTGCATTATTTTCTGTCATAAAAAGTCCCTATTTATAAAAAAAAAAACCCTACATTCCTCATGCTACAGATCTATGCTAATCATTCTGTGATACAACATATTCTAAATGTCACTAGAACACTTCAACCTTCTATGCCACTCACATGGTGCACTATAATAATGAAATCTCAGTGGTGCTCTTTAATGATAAAGATAAAGAAACTTTTGTAGAATTTTTAGGTAAACATTCTATAGAAGATACTAGATAATCCCTGAAAAGATGCAGAAACCTGCTACATGCATGAGTAAAACTCAAGGAGCCAGTGGCTTGAGCCCACGCAGGCCATCTGTTCTGAATCATGTGTAAACTTGCACTTTGTTCTTAACCCAAAGCAAGAGACCCAGTGACAGGTTAGGGATCCTCCATGCATTAGGGTAGAGTACAACGTATTTCTCCTATTATCTAGAAGGTCACTTTTAATAGTTCCAGGAGAACAATTAGACATCTAACTGACTGCAATTGAATCATCTTGACCACGTATTAATGAAGACTTTTTTAAAAATTTATTTAGAGTTGTATGGTTTTGGAAATGTGCTGCACCAGCTGTCATGCAAATCAATAGAAGATTAATAACACGGTTCCTAGTGTTTGGACAAACACGTTCTATGTAATTGTACACAATAGAATTATCTTCTTCTGGGATGCTATACATTTCTAGATAATGATAAACAGTTTACCCACCAGGATTCAGTTAACAACACTTCAAGAACTACCGTTGAAGTGATAGTATGTTAGGCCCACCTAATTATAATAGCAAGTGATCCTTTAAGCATCGTGTTCTCTAGTATCAGAATAGTTCACACTGAAACTCACTTGAGCAGGTCTAGAAGTCAGGAAAACAGTATGGATTTTCCATATCTCTGAACATAGATGTGCACATAACCTTTCCATCATCCTATATTTTCCCCTTGGGGCTTTGAAAACCGTATGACAAGCTGCCAAAGGAGAAAGGAAACTCACCATGGCTTCAGAGATGAACTAACTCCATCTAGAGATTCAAGGTGAGACTGTTCCGCTGGTTTAGCACTGCTAAAATCAGGAGTGGCCCTAAGAGAAACAGTGGGAAAATATCTGCTGTTTAGAGTATTGGATGTTACTTGATTACTGAAAATTTTTAAAGGGAGTGTTTGCATCAGCTAATGACATATGTAGACATTTGGACAGAAGAAGCTGGATTCCTTAATTAATGGTCTCAAGTAGGCTTTGAAGATAGAGGCTTCAGGGGTCTATCAATATACAAATAGACTGCAAAATTAGTAGAAAATTTTGTTTCAGAACATGAAGGAGTATGTCCTTGAAGAAAGGACACTAAATAATCTAGAAAAAAATGACCAAGTAAGAGGGTTTTGGCTATCGTTTCTCCTTTCACAATGCACTGTAAAACCCAATTATAGTGCAGAAGCGGGGTCTGTACTTGAGTCTAAAGCCACAGGTGCCCATTTACTCAGGCTGACCTTGCTCCAGTTACTGATCCATGTTTAAGCCAGCAACAACAGAAGTGGACGGCTATTCTTATTAATTTCTTGAGAAAATCAGTCAGCCTTTTGGCAGTGTAATAATCACATCCTCCTCATTGCCTGATTTCGAGTTAGATGCCAGTGACGTCTAATTCTTGACAAGTTCCCTTTTAATCAGACGGATAGGGATTTTGCTTCAAGCTCTTTGAGACCTAGAATAGCAAAACTGACAAAAAAGTTTGTGGTGATCCAGGACTGTCTCTAACACTCCTTTAGAATCAAGAAACATATGTTGTGAAACAGTACATCACTGTGATTGCTATGATTCATGACTCATGAGTATGATTTTGTTTCATTAATGCTATCTTACCCTGTATGTGCAAAACGTACTAGCACAGTAGCAGGTTCGGATGATCTCTTAATGATAACTTGAAGCCTGGTCTTAGAGATCACATTATGTGGTCCATTCACATTATGGATACTAACCCAATTTTTGAAAAGTCACCAATGTAAGTGTAAATAACCTCTAAAAATTACCTTCACAGAGACAGATATCCATGATAATATATGACCAGGTCCATATATTGTGAAGTGTATTCACATATAAACCTATCACAGAGCCCAAGGAAACTTAAATGTGGCCCCTACGTAATTTATCTCAAATATGTTCTATAGGTCATATTTTGAACTGGAACTTTCAATTTGTTTTCCACAATTTGAAATTTTTCAGTTTCACATGAAACTATAAACAAAAAAATTTTCTGCATACAAGTATAGTCTTTAAAATCTATACTAAGTCTTAGGCTTGATTAAACATATAAAATGAAGTAGTTGAGAAATAGCCTTACCATTCATATGGTAACAAGGATTAGAATTTTGTATTTTAAAAGCATGTCAATAGTTAGGTGACGTTTACTATCAAAAATTTTCCAAACAAATGTGTTCAGTTGACGCCATCATTTTATTTAGCCACATATAATAGTGATAGACGCCAATTTGTTCCTAATGAAGTATAGACAAGCATAATTTATTTAATGATAATGTTCCAATGTAGACAAAAGATGTGAAGCAGAAATAAGACCTCAAAGAATGAATTAAGAATCCTTAGGGGATTTCCTTAAGGAAATACGAACAGATCTTGAAATGTACATTACTTTTCCTTCTTTCACATATTCAGATAAACCCAACACAGGCTTATGGCATGAATTATTTACACTTTTGCTGTTTCTTGTTATTTTGAAGAACACTGAATAACAGAGGCTGCAACTGTCTGTGCACCTTCATGCCAAGGATTTGAGTTGTCTCTGCAGTGGTGTTTCAGTTTGTTCTGAGTTGCTGAATTTTTATAATGTAGTTATCAAAGAACCTTGTTGACCATTATAAGCCATTTAATTCATTTAGCATAACAGCATGTAGAAAAACTACAGCAGGGAGAAATAAACCTATTTGAAAGCAACACAAAGATACACTTCCTTCTAATGAAACTAGTTATCCCAGAAGCATGGCTCCTTGTATTGTACAGAAATATCATTATGAATAAGAAAACCTAAGTTATAATTGGGCCCAAAGACAATATTACACCAAGCTGGAGTTTGTTTTCATTTTTTTTTTTTTATTCTCTCCTGAACAAAAAGGAAATTTCCAATGTTTTACTTTTGGGCTCACTAATATAATATTTTCTAGCCCTTATCAAAGCAGTTCTATTTATGCTGCTGAGATGACTGACTATAAAAAAAATAAGTATTTCATCTTTACTACCACTTTGTCCCCGATGGACACTAATTTCACTCCTTAAAATTATGCTGAATTCATAGTAATAAAATGTATTCATGTTTTTTTTTGTTGTTGTTTTTTTGTCTTTTTGAAACAAGGTCTCGCTATGCAGTTGAGGTTGGCCTTGAGCTCACTTTTGTAGCTCAGGCTGGTCTCGAACTTGCACCAATCTGCCTGCCTCAGCCTCCCGAGTGCTGGGATTACAGGCGTGAGCCACCACTACCAGCTTCCATGTTTTATTTTAATGTGATATCAAAATGGAGAAACTTTCCCTGATGTAAAAATTTGCCACCTATCTTAAGGAACTAATAAAAATTGAATATATTATTATATATAAAGTATCATAAATGCATAACCTGCTTACCTGGCATCAGCCATTCTCTCCATGCAGCCAGTGATCCAGACAAGATGGTGAAGGTAGGAATGAATGGATTTGGCCGTATTGGACACCTGGTCACCAGGGTTGCTTTTAACTCTGGCAAGGTGTATGTTGTGGCCATTACTGACCATTTCATTGACCTCAACTACATGGTCTGCATGTTCCAGGACGATTCCACCTATAGCAAGTTCCATGACACTGTCAAGGCTGAGAACAGGAAGCTCGTCATCAGTGCAAAGGCCATCACCACCTTCCAACAGCAAGATCCAACCATCATTAAGTGGGGTGATGCTGGTGCTTATTACGCAGTGGAGTCCACTGGTGTCTTCACTATCATGGAGAAAGCTGGGGCTCACCTGAAAGGTGGTGCCAAAAGGGTCAGCATCTCTGCACCTTCTCCCGATGCCCCCATGTTTGTGATGGGTGTGAATCATGATCAATATGACAACTCCCTCGATTGCCAGCAATGCTTCCTCTACCAACAAATGCTTTGCCTCACTGTTCAAAATCATCCATGACAACTTCAGCATTGTGGAGGGACCGACGACCACAGTCCATGCTATCATTGCCACCCAGAAGACTGTGGGCAGCCCCTCGGGGAAGCTGTGACATGATGGATGCAGGGCTGCCAAGAACATCATCCCTACATCCACTGGTACTGCCAAGGCTGTGGGCAAGTTCATCTCTGAGCTGAGCAGGAAGCTCACAGGCATGGCCTTCTGTGTGCCCACTCCAAACGTGTCAGTGGTGGATCTCACCTGCTGGCTGGAGAAAGTGGTAAATATGATGATATCAAGAAGGTGGTAGAGCAGGAGTCATATGGTTCTCTCAAAGGCACCCTGGGCTACACTAAGGACCAGGTTGTGTCTTGAGACTTCAACAGTGACACCTACATTTCCACCTATATTATACATTCAGAGAAAAATTTATAACACTTAAGGCTTATTATAAATGATTGATGATAATGCTTATTTCTAAGGTTCAGAGCTCTAGCTAAATATGGTGAATTCTATATAAACATATTCTCTGTTGCATTGCACTTTGATAAGAATTTGCAGATACTACTATAACTTTAAATCATAAGAAAAGAGCAGCATATTCTGTCTGAGGTTGTCAAAAAATCAACATTTTTTTTTTTTTTTTTTTACTGGACCTGGGTTCGTACTCATGACTTTGCATTTGCATTTGCCAGGCAGGCATTTTTGCCACAGAGCTATCTCCCTGGCCCCAAATTAGCAATTTTTGAAAACTGATTGGTTCATGAACTATTTATTGAATGTTCATTTTATTGTAGGTATCATTCCATAAGATACACAAAACAACAAATGGAGGTTATGTTCCACTGAGAGATGTCAGACAGCAGAGACCCACAACACATTAAGAAAAGATGGGTGCTACAAGGAAACATAACGAAGACAATGCAGATCGAGGCCTCCAACAGGGTTGGAAATTATAAATGAGTCATAAGTTGTAAATGAACCCTAAGTTGGTAAGTTGGAGACACTAAAATCTTTTTTTTTTTTTTTTTTTTTTTTTTTTTTTTTTTTTTTTTTTTTTTTTTTTTTTTTTTTTTTTTTTTGTGGGACCAGGGTTCGAACTCACGACCTTGCACTTGCCCAGCAGGCACTTGTGCCTCGGAGCTATCTCCCCAGCCACTTAAAATCTTGATTAAAATAATAGAGTTAAATTTTCACATAATTTACAAGAGGAGACAAAAACACAAGTGTAAATATATAAAAATGAAGGTAATACAGTGGGAAAGACAGTGGTGGCAGGGTATCCTGAGAATAGGAAATATGCAAAGGCTTCCCCCAACTTAACCAGGAAAGTGTCATCTGCATTCTGTCAGCAGGTGATTGAAAGAGAATTGTATTCCTTTGACTAATCTCTTGCACTTACTCTCCTGTCAACAGAAAAAAAAAGAAGGCTAGCAGCAATGGAGTCAGTTAGGAAGCTCTGTAGATAACCAAGCCTTAAGAAACAACTGATCGCAACAAAAGAGCACTTTATTTATATCCCCCTTTTTGGTTTCGTTTCGCCAGAGATGAGTGTTACATTGCTGCAGAGGAGCTGTACTGGGATGAGTCTTTGAAGGATCTTTTCATAAGTGATGCCAGTTCAAATACTGTAGGTACTTGAATTCAGCAAAATAATGCAATATTGTCTAACAGTCCATAATAGCAGTGAATTATCAGCAAGACTTGCAATTGTCTGAAGTTGTTGACTTTTACAGCTCAGCAATTAGTATGGCTTTACTTTTTATATCTAATGGTTAAACTTTTCTGCTGAATGGTTTTATATATATATATATATATATATATATATATATATATATGATAGGATACACATACAGCTACTTTCTCCTAGTTCAAAGAAGAAATGTCTGTACTAATATTGTTCAGACAAGATACCATGTTTGTATCTTGTCCACTGAATAACTAATACAAAGACAACAATATGCAATGTATTAATTATTACAACTGTTCTATTATTTTTGTTTTAAATTTCTCATTGCTATTTAATGTTTTTGTCTCATTAAAATGAAATAAAAATTATAAAATAAACTCTTAGAAAAGAAGCCACTGATCTCAACTGTCTGAGAGGAATGGAGATAGTGTATTTCAAATAGAAGAAATAACAATTACTGAAGGATTTGATAAAGGGTATGAATGACAGCACTGAAGGACAATTCAAAATTTCCCCTTTGTTAAAAGGGGAAATTGTGATCAGTTGTTTCTCAAGACTTGGTTATCTACAGAGCTTCCTAACTGACTCCGTTGCTGCCAGCCTTCTTTTTTCTGTTGACAGGAGAGTAAGTGCAGGAAATATGTCATTCTTGTTTGAAGTTCGTAATATATAGAATGTACTGGAAAATTTGTCAGTGTAGCATGAGGAGTATGTGTGATGGAGGCAAAGATTGGAATTTTGACAGAGCTAGTTTTCATTGGTATATGAAATAAGAATGTGTTCTATATTATTATGAGAATTCAGAAAATAGTAGGATAGAGAAAACAATGAATCTTTTGAGAAGTCACATGAGAAAAGTGTAGAGGGAATGTTTTTACTTTAATTGATCTTTCAGAAAAACTCACTCATGAAATTATATCTTCATTGATTGTTTTTGATGTATTAATTACATATAATGAAATAAACAGACCGTAAGTATCAACATTGTAGATGATGACAATTGGAAGAATCCATGTAATGCAGATCTTCAAGATATAGTTTATTTTTGTCTGAATTCCAATATATAGCTTTTCCAATGTCATCAAACAAAAAGAAACAAATCATAGTTCATTTAAATTTTTTTTTCTTGTTTCAGAACTTTTGTTTGTTTATCTATTTATTTTTATGGCCAGCTCAGTCTGCCCTGAGGGCAGGGCTGGCGCAGCATGTGGTGCTGGGGATCGAACCACAGTCACTGCAGCCGCCCAAACTTTCCTAAGCAGGCGCTTTAGACCACTGAGCCATCCCTCTGGGCCCCTCATAGTTCATTTTTGTTGAAACTTAAAATGGTCTTACATCTTAGGTATTATATAAATGACAACATAACATAAATAATCTCCCTTTGAATACTTTTTATTGGATTTAATAAGAAATAAAAACGTGACAGTTTCAAAACATGCAAGTATACATTTCGAGTATTAGATACAATGCATATTGTTGTCCTCCTAGTAGCTATATAGAGCACAGAGTGCAGACGTGATAATTTTTCTAATCATTATTGATACAAAAAATTCTTCTCATTGAACTAAGAGAAAATATTGTATATATAATCCAATGTTCCATAATTACAGTGGGTTATTGGTAAAACTGGCAATGATGAAAGCTGTCAATTTAAGCCTTTTACAGCTCAGCATAGTAATCTAACTTGATGTTTTATGTCTCATGGTTAAACTTTTCTGCTGGGTGGTTAAGGGCAAGTTAAAGCAAGACCTATATAAGAAAACATTTGACTTTTGTATCTCCCAAAGTTAGTCAAATCTCCTCAGAGTTTACTTTGAAACCATGTAAAGTTCTACAGTTGTAGAACTGTTGTCAGTATCAGCCATCTGGATGAGTCGCGGCCATTGTTTGACCAATTCCTTCACTGTGAAATCTGAGAGAATGTTTTCTCTCCAGGTAACTCTCCTTAGGCACACTGTATATCTTCAATCCCTTTCCTCTGTAGCCCCATAATCGCCTTGAACAGAAAATTTGGGAAACCACTGAGTTATAGGATGTTATAGCACAGGTTCTCTTATGTCCTGCGTCCTCACTGATCTTGAAGGGCTGGGGCCAAAATATTGGCTATCCTTGTACCCTTCTTTTTCTCCAATTTTTAGTCTGTAAACTTAAATTCCTTTTTTTTTTAATTTGGCAACTAGACATATTTCTTTAAACCAGCCTTCAGATAGAAAGGCATGTTATTCTTAACATTTTACAACTTGGACATTATAACATCACTTTAACAATCCTTAAGAAGCATAACATTTTGCCCTGGCCACCCAAAGATTCATGCACATCTCTTTATGCAAAATACACTTAGTCTATCCACAAGAGTTGCTAATATCCTAACAGTTTCAGTTTCAGTCTCAAGTCTCCTCAAAGAGATAAGCTAAATTCTTAGCTGTGAGACCTGAACAAAGGAGAAGTTAAACATTTCCAACATTCAAAGGCACAAGATATACATTGCCAATCCAAATGATACTCATAGCAGAATATGAACCACTGGGACCAAAACAAGTCCAACATCCAGAAGACAAACATTAAATCCTGTAGTTCCATGTAGAGCATCTGAAGCAATCTGTAATGAGTTGTGAGCTTCAAAAGCCTCACATGGCTCTAACCTTATGGCACTTCTTCTGCTGGTAGCTCCCATGGCCTTTCTCTGGAGTGTCTTTTCTCCTCACACAATTCACATCCTTGGCTTTTCTAAACATCTTGGGTTTCCACTGCATAGGCTTCTCTCCACAGATTTGCACAATGTCTTCCCACATTGATGATGCCAAAGCCTGCTGCCAGCCAGAGCAGTAGCCAGGCTTTCTTCTGCTTTGGCTGTAGGGCCTGAATCGCTGGGCAATCTGAACCTGATTCTGAGGAACAAATTTTCTATGCTGCCACCATTCTGGAACCAGGTATGGCCACCACCTCCATTATGAAACATGAGGTTCTGCAGCTATCTACTCAAAGAAAAGTCCCTCAATCTTGGTGTTCAAAGGTTACAAAGGGTGAAAACCTGCAGACTTGTGTGATGCCCTTAGGATATCTTTTTTATTTTAGGGTTCCTTCTTGCAAGTTGAGGTCTCAGCTGTATCTTTGTATTCCATAGCCTACCTGGCACTTCCTTCATGGCCAGCCTCACAAATTCTAAATTATCCTCTGGGCACTTTTTTTTTTAAACCAGGGATTGAACTGCATTGAGCAAAATGCAGACAAACTTTCTTCCAAGCCATAACATAAATCAGATGGAATACAACAACCAATGCAGTGCTTCTTCCCAACAGAATCCTCTTCAATCTCATCTTTACAGCCAGTATTTTTCTCAGAATTCTGATCTTCTGAGTTCTGACAAGAATCTCCCTTACAGAAGAACTAAAACTGTTACAACTCTTCCCTTGTAGGCAACATCTCCAAACCTTTCCTATGTCTTCCCATACGTGATTCCAAAGGCTCTCAAATGACATTGTCATAAATACTCACAGCAATGACCACAATTCTCTGGTACCAAATTCTGCCTCCATTACTTTTCACTGGTTGCTGGGCAAAAATATCTAACACCCAAAATTAAACAAGAAAGATTTATTTACCTCACAGTTTGTGGAGTTTTCAGCTGCTACTCAGCTGGCTCTAAAGTTCAGTGGTGCATGGAAGCAGTGGTTGCAGTGTCTAGCAAACCTCTCTTCCTTGCGCATTGACTGTGAAGACCAGCGTTCCATAGAGGAAGTGGGACAAACCATCTTTCTTCAATTCTGCTTAATACTTTAAGAGATTAGCCAATCTAGGGAGGGTCATCCATATCCTGTGGTGGGCGCTCCATTCCACAGGGAAGGGCCTTCATGCGCTAGAGAACTGGCATAGAGCTACACAATGTCTATGTCCTCCTCTTGCAATGGAAGAGGATGCTTACAGCTTTCTGCTGAGTCACTTAGTTAAACTTCTAGACCTCTGAAGTTGATACAACTACTATACTACTGTTCATTATAACCCTGTTTTTCTGCTCACTGCACTTCACTATTTCTTCCTGAGATCTCTTCAGCAGGCTACCCTCCAGAGCTGCCTCCTGAAATCTGCAGGTAAACCTTCATTCTTCTGGATCCTGCTTGCCACTACCCATGCCAGTAGCAGATATTCTTCTCCTGCCGGTAGACCATAACCATTGGATCATTAGATTTAACTTGCAAATGTCTCTCCTGAAGAATCTTTCCTCATCCATTGTAAATGAAGAGTAGCAAGGCAAAAATTTCTTAGAAATCTTAGAAAATATACTTGGAGGCCACTGAACTGGGTGTCTTAGTTACTCTTCTCTCCTTGCTGGTACAAACACTTGACATGCAAAATGAGGAAAGGAAAGGTTTATTTAGCTCACAGTTACTGGAGGTTTCAGTCTGTATCCAAAGGAGACTGGCACATTGCAGGGGGCAACTTTCCATGGTGGTGGGCAGAGAGCAAGAGACTGTAAACTTACATCCTAAACCTTTCAGAAGAAAAGTTTAGTGATTACTGTATAACATAGGTACTTGAGCTTAACATCGCTGTCTTTCTGAGTATCAAACAACTTAGACTTATCTTGGAATCAGTATTATCTATCAATCACCGATATTCTAATATTTTTCTATAGAATGTGATAAAAGCAATTATACATTCTTATACAGGAATTTAGAAATCTAAGCATATACAAAATTGTGGCCTGTCAATCCCTTCATATTTTTCCTAGTTTATAGCAGAACAGTTTGTAATAGCTAAAGTTTGGAAACAACCAAAGTGCCCATCATCTGAAGAATGGTTGAAAAATATGTGGTATTTTTATACAGTGGAATATTACTGAGCTATGAAGAATGTTAAACTAGAAGACTTCATATATAAATGGATGTATCTTGAACATATAAGTGAAATAAGCCAGACCTACATGTGTAAATGTCATATAGTCTCCCTCATGTAAGAGCCCAAAAGAAGAAAAAAAAATGGAGAGTATAACACAACTGAATGGAAATCAAGGACTTAAAAGTTAAACAATGAAGTGACTGCAAGCAGAAAACATAAGAAACATGGCAAGAGTAAAACCATGTACAGGATTAAATAGATAATGGTCCTAAGAACTTCGAAAAGGTTTATCACACTGGGGATAGCAATGTGTAACAATAAAACTATGCTTGTAATGACTGTCACTGTTGTCTTTTAGATGTGTGCTGCTTCTTATGTAATTTTAATTACCGCTATTCATTCTCTTAAGTAAATGGTTGGTTTACAAGAAAACAAAAAGGGTATTAAATGAGAGTAAGAGACTAGGAAAATCTCTTTGAAGACTTTAAATCTAACTGGTTACTTTAGAATTTATGCATGTGCTTATGTGATCCACTAATTGATCATGTTATTTGTAATTAGTTGTCCATTACACTAATGTCACACCTTAAATGCCTAGTTATGGACATTTCAATTGTCTACTTGGTTCTGGAAATTGTGAAATAATTTGATAGAAATATGCTTACAAAATTATTTATATTATCATACAAAAAAATTTCTTCTGAATAAAACTTGAGTAAAAAGATTGTAAATAGGTAAACCACTGTGGAAATCAGTATGGACATTCCTGAAAAAAACAAGAAGCACAGGTCCCATTGGACTCAATTCTTTTCCTTGTGAATATTTTCCCAAGAGTATTACAAGCATATACCACAGTGACATATGTGCACTTGCGTTTATAGCAGCACCATCGGTGAGAGGTGAATTTTGGAAAAAATCTATATGCCTAGTAACAGAAGAATGGATACAAAAGTTGTGGTATTTTGTACAATGTAGTAGTCATGATTTTTGTAGGTAAATGGATGTAACTAGATACCAAATGTATAAATGAAATACATCATACCACTGTGTGTAAACATAATATTGTCTCCATGTAAGAAATTGAAAGAGTAAATAACATCCAAAAGGCATAATAAATATTACAAAAGGGAGAAACTGCTCTCAAGGAAAGTTAAATTGGTACAAGGATATATATATATATATATATATATATATATATATATACATATATATATATATATATAGTTATACTAATAATTTGTATTAGTTCAATGAAAGAAATAGTTTGCATTTATATAGTTTGACCAATTTTGCATGCTTATATTCTTTAATTTGAGTAACTACATTGTTTTGATTTTTGATTTTGTTCTATTTTTTTAAATGTATTTGGTAGAGTCTCACTACGCAGCTCGGACTGGTAGTGAGCCACATGAATTCAGCCTCCCTGTCGCTCAGATTACAGGTGTGGGCCAGCACTGCTGACCTCAGCAGCAGGCTCAGCACACCTGGGGTTGGGGCCAGTGAGCCACGTGGTGCTGAGTGACTTCTTTGAAGGTAACAATATACTAACCACCATTAATTTTGTATCATTGTGCTTTGAAATGTTTTATTACTGTTTTGTCCTTTAAAGTGAAATTTTAGAAACTGATACATTATTTTTAAAAATTATTTTACACTATCCTGAGAAACACAGATTAGTTATAGGTATTTTACCTTCTCACCTGCAATTTCTTGTGTATTTCATAGAGTCTCATTTTGTCCATTTCATTTAGTCTGAGCCACCCAGTAAAACTCTGTCTCAAAAAAATAAATACTTATATAAAAAATAAATCCCCCAAGTTCTTTATAGACCATGAACTTTTAATGGCCACAGAAAAAGGAATATGCACACATAATTTGAAAATAAGACACATAAATATATTCTGTAAATTACAATGCACAGCTATGTGTATTTGTGGTGATCGTAATTTATACATATGAAATTATCCATTTGAAATTTCTAGATAAATTTAGTATTTAATAAGTCATTTAATATCACTAAACAACCCCCACTTAAGGGTTGGGGAAGACAGCTCCATGGGACTAGTGCCTGCCTGGCAAGTGCAAGGTCATGAGTTTGAACTCTATCCAGTCAAAATAAATAAATAAATAAATAAAATAAAACAAATAAGAAGAAATAGTCACTAAACTTAACTGAGTTTAACACACTTTTTTTTTTTTTTTTTAGCTTAGTTTTACATATTTAAAAGAAAATCAGGCTAGGGAGATAGCTCAGTAGCATAAGCACTTGCCAGGAAAATGGAAAGGCCTGAGATTAATCCCGTTTTGCAAATAAATAAATAAATAAGTAAATAAATAAATAAATAAACTTCCATCAGACAGTAGAAAAGCTACTGTTTCAGCAGATGAAAAACATTCAATGAGTGTTCAACGTTAAAATATGCATTCTTTTAGAAAGCCCATTCCTCAGAATTAATGTCTATGGGGAGGAGCTGGCCTTGGACAGACATAAAAGCTGGAACATATCTGAGAAATATGAACAGATGACCACATATCTGACATATATCTACAATACACTGAGAATGAATAAACCTTTACACTAACAAAAGAGCAATTTGAGGGAAAACTGATCAAATTATATGAATGTGCACATACAGAAGGAGACATGCAAATAAGAGAAAAAAGTGTTCTATGCCACATGTGTCTACAAAATTAAAAATTTCATATGACATTTATAATTATATTACTTTCATTTTCACCTCATAAAGTTAATCTACTGCTATATTTTAATGTTCATATATAATCATGGTGTTTTCATGTAAAAGATTTTACTTTTTCTCAGGAAAAAGACAAGTTTCTTTGAGTTGTGGCTTTTATCTCAGCTATCTAGCAAAAAGTATGTTTGTAACGTTTCCTTCCTTTATGGACCTATGTAAATTGGGTTACTATGTTAAAATTCCACCTACAGGTACAGTCTATCTTAGCATTGTGATTATGTTCTCAATAGCAGTTCATTTACTTTAATGATTTTCCTGATTGGTTCTCCCCCGCCATGAAGCATAGACAAATATTTTATTTCTAATCATGACAGATACTATGGAACATTTTAGTTGCTCCACAAATAATTAAGCTAGTACATATCCCTCTCTTAGATCCTTCTGGTTACCTTGTTTTCATTCAAGGAATCACCACAGTGGCATCTGAAGGTGTTTTAAAGTGTACTTTAGTGAATGAGCAAAGAAAAGAGAATGAAATGGAAAAAAAGAAAACCTCAAGCATGTGAACATTCATGTATTCTTCTTTAAAGAATAAAAAAGGTAATAATAGGAAAGATTTAACTGTGGTGTATCAAATTGAAGACGTTCAGTTTTGTTTTTTTTTTTTTGTCTTTTTGAGACAGGGTCTCGCTGTGCAGTTCAGGCTGGCCTTGAGCTCACTTTTGTAGCCCAGGATGGTCTCGAACTTGCACCGATTCTCCTGCCTCAGCCTCCCGAGTGCTGGGATTACAAGCGTGTGCCACCACGCCCGGCAGACGTTCAGATTTGAGGGCCTTATCAATCTATAACTCTGCTGAATGGAAACGCAAAGAATTATTCGCGTGTAATTATAATGAATGTGTGTTACCTTTGTACATTTGGTTACAGATATCATATTATACCTCCTACTAAATGAATATAGGAATTAATGTTTGAGTCTTTCTTCATCAATATTATGTAACAAGTGAATTAAATGATTGAAAACATTCCTCTGCCAGGGAGGAACATTTTGTGATTTCAGTATCCAACATTATTCAATATACACAGGGAAGCTGATGGATACATTTCCATTTATGTACTCAAAATGTAAATTCTAATTTCCCTTTTAACATGCCATTATCTATACATATGAAATTAGTATCAAAATTATGCTGCTTACTATGTGAAATTTCTTCTATAGAAATGTTTCATTTGTTTAACAACTTCAGACATATATGTAAATATAGACATATATTTATATGTATATTTAGTGTAAAAATATGTAAACATATGTATATTCTGGGAATTACTATGTATTTCTATGTGTATTTGCTGCAATCATAATTTCTACATATAAAGGTATTCATTTAAAAGCATTCAAGGAAAGTTTTTTTTCTCTAGAACTAATAAAGAACTAAAAAGCATTAGAGCCCCAAAATTTAAAGGCCAGTACAGAAATGGGCACCTGAAATGAACACACACTTGTCAGAAGCAGAAATGCTAGAAGCTAATAAATACATGAAAAAATGTTCTATGTCATTAGGTATCCGTAAGATGCAAATTGAAACAACACTGATATACCATCTCACCCAAGAAAGAATGGCTATCATGGCTATCATAAAGAAATCAAGTAGGGACCAGGGAGATAGCTCCATGGCACCGGTGCCTGACTGGCAAATGCAAGGTCGTGAGTTTGAAAAAAAAAAAAAAAGAAAGAAAGAAAAAAAGAAATCAAACAACCACAAATGTTGGAGAGGCTGTGGGGAAAAAGGAACCCTTCTTCACTGCTGACGGGAATGTAAACTGGTGCAATCATTTTGGAAATTAGTGTGGAGACTCCTTAAAAAAACTGGGACTGAAAATTACATTCAAACCAGCTATCCCCCTTTCAGTTTCCCAAAAGAACTGAAAATGTCATATTGTAATGATATTTGTGTACTTATGTCCATAGCAGCACAATTTGTGATAGTCAAACTCTGGCAGCAACAATAACAACAACAAACTGCCCGTCACCTCAAGAATGGATGGAAAACATGTGGTGTTTTTATACAGTGGAGTATTTCTCAGCTATAAAGAATAATAGACTCAGAGAGAAAACATTCTCTCAGGTTTTCACAGTGAGCAAACTAGTCAAACAATGGCCATGACTTATCCAGATGGTTTCAAGGTAAATTCTGAGGGGATTTAACTGACCTTTGCCATATAGGTCTGTCTTGAACTTGGCCTTAACCATGAAGAAGAAAAGTTTAACTACGATGCTTTAATTTTAGTAAAGCTAGATAAGTATGTTGAGCTGTAAATGGCTCAAGTCAACATCTTCCGACAATGCCAGTTCTGCTGATAATCCACTACTATTATGGATTATTGGACTATACATGCAAGTGCTTTCTCTTAGCTTAATGAGAAGAAATATTTGTACCAATAGTGTTTGGAAAGGTTATAATGTTATAATGTCTGCATTTTGTACTCTGAACAACTGCTAGGAAGACAAAAATATACACTGTGTTAATTGTTGTGGCTGTCCCACAATGTGTTTCGAAACTGTCTCATTGTTATTTTTATTAAATCTAATGAAATTATAAAAAAGATCTATATAAATAGACAACTATAAAAAAGAATAATAAAACTGAAGTCTTTATATATGAGTGGATGAATCTTGCAGATATATTTATTGGCGAAATGCATCAGACTTATATGTGTAAGTACCACAGTCTCCCTAGTGTAAGAACTCAAAAGATAAAAATAGTATTTAATAAATTATTTAATATCAGTAAACTTAACTGTTTACCACACTTAATTTTTTAGTCCTGCTTTAACATTTTTTAAAAATTCTTGCATCAGATAATAGAAAATCAGAAATTTCAGCAGATGAAAAGTATTTAATGAGGGCTTAACATCAAACTATGCTTTAAAATACTGATGATAACGAGACCTAGCACAGAGGCCTGCTTTTGTTCTCCCTTTGTTCTATGTCGTACTTGGGATTGGAGGTAGGGTCAGTGCAATGAGCTATATTTCTTGCCCTTTATCATACATTTGTTTTGTTTGGTTTTTAGTATTTTTTTAAACAAGAATTTGTTAAATGGCTATGTTGCCCAAGAAACCCCTTAACTTGCGTTTCAGGGCTCCAGGCTCTGTCCTATGATCATCCACAACCACTGTGCCCTGCTTACACTCTGCTTCTCACGTTTCACTCACTGTATGCCACCTGCCAGTTTGTGTTCTGACTCAGGATATGTGTAAAGAAAATGTGGCGCTGTTACCTGTGTCATGATGAGGAGTCAGCCTTAGTTGCATAGTTGGCCTTAGTCCATGGTTCTTACTCATATTCATTAAGCCCCCTCAACACAGCTTACTTTTAGGTAAGCTATTTTATTCATCTTCATTCTGTAATGTACATAGACCTCCTGAACCATGTACTTTAGAGAATGACTGTGTATGTTACGTGAAAGTTAGCAGTACACATTTCTGTTAGTGAGGTATGGTGGTGCATGCCTATAATCCCAGCAACTTGAGGTGGAGAGCTGAGGCAGGAGGGTTGATGTGAGTTCAAGACCAGGCTGGGCTACAAATGTGAGCTTATGGCCAGCCTGAACTGCATAGTGAGATCCTATCTCAGAAACAAACAAACAAACAAACAAAGACTAAAAAGTAAAGAAAAACTTCTGCTAGCAAACAATTCAATTCCCAAACTAAAGCTTCTGACAGTGAATTAGTTTCACAAACTCCACACCTGGTGACAAGCACAACCTTGGTCACCTTCGCTACACAAAACACAAATGCAGCCATTTTTCCAAATATGCTAAAACGAATTATGTTCATGAGCCAGAAATACCTCTGTATTCCCTTTCCAGAAAGTGTAAGTTTCAGAGAACTTAAGCTTCATAATTTTATCAATTGATTGATTGATTGATCAAAGTATCAGTCACTTTCGCTACCTGTAGAACAAAAGACCCACAGCTTATAATTTAAAGGAGAAGAGGTTTCAATGCCCCACAGTTTCAACAGTTCAGTCCATGACTGACAGCATTGGATGGCCAGGAATCAGAGAGAGAGAGAAAGCAAGAAGTGGGGAGTGGTAGATCTCACAGGTCTTCTGTGAGATCTGTCTAAATGCTGAGCTGCAGAACCCATTAGTAACAAATTCACTGACAGGTATAGCACTTCCATAATATAAGAAGTTTCTCAAAGCCCTATCTGAAGTCATGGATGTTTGGAAGTATATCTAGATCCAGAACTCAACATAAACTTACAAGATCCATCAAAATTTAAACAGTTGCAATGTAAATGTAGCTTGCCAGTATGACCTCAGCCTTAACAAGAATATCTTAAGTAAACTGAGTTTGCACTTGCATTTAGTTTCCATATATCTTAACTCAAAGGGCCAAATGTTTAATTTTATGATTAATATACTTTATAAAACTTTTAAGAAAGTACCTTAAAACTGTTGGTAAGATGCATTAGAAGGTAGGATGTGAAAATTCTTGCACAACACTGTGGCATAATACTTACAAGTTGTGTGGAAACCTACAAATCAGTTGAAGGAAATATTTGTGCATAATCTAGAATATTTTACATAGGAGGCTACTGCCTTGGAAGGCAAGTGACATTAGATAAAAAGAATTATTGCATTAAGCCTGGCATGGTGGCATATGCCTGTAATCCCAGCACTTGGGAGGCTGAGGCAGGAGGATCAGTGTGAGTTTGAGACCAGACCAGTCTGGCCTACAAAAGTGAGCTCAAGGCCAGCCTGAATTGCATAGTGAGACCCTGTCTCAAAAAGACAAAAAAAAAAGACAAAAAAAAAAAAAAAAAAAAAAAAAAAAAAAAAAAAAAAAAAAAAAAAAAGAATCACTGCATTAATCGCCTAATTGTTTCTTTATACAACTAGGTGTTACGGTACTTAAAGAAATGAGATATGTCTTCATTACATCATGTTTAGAATACCTGGATACTCTGTTGCACAATTTTTCCCATTTAAATTTTTCTTGCCAATATTTTATTCAAATATACTATTAAAAATAAAGTTCCTTTTAGTACACCTTTTCTAATATTAATTATTTTCTAACTGACCATACCTACTGATACTTTTAGGATTCCAGGTTCCTGTTATAAGAGAAATGAATAGTCAATGCACGCATAAAAATGTTTTGATCTGCTATTTACATGGCTTAGATGTAAGAAGCCTGGCTTCCTAATATCGCTTACTATGTGTACTCTTAAGATTTAATACCTTACCTCAAAAAATTCTTCCCATGGTAGAGAGTTGAATTATTTCCCAATTACAGCTCTGTGGGGATTTCTGCACTGGGCAGTTAGTTTTTTTTTTTTCAATGTTTGTACTTATTGAGTCTATGAATTTAATCACATGTGCAGGACATCACAGGGAAGAAAAAATCACTTAATTAAGCTTGTTTTATGTATATCACTTTTATGAGTGACTATTAATCCCTTAAATAATAAAAGTTCCATATATTTGCAAAAACATTGCATGTTAAATTAACTTAAAATGGCCTTGTCATATCCTAGAATATTAGAAATAATTTACAACGGTTTAATTGGCTGGACCTCATGACAAGTCACTAATAGAGTCTACTTAATACATATTTTTGAATTTCTTTTTGAAATAAATATTATATGTAGACCATCCCCCAATTTAATTCAGAATTAATCACATATAGAAATACAATTAAATTAAATGGATTAAAAGGTTATACTCAATATTATTTATATATACATAACAAAATCTATGTGTCAAAATTTTAAATTTAGTTCTTAAGGAAAAGTTAATAATGTCCTCCATTCTTTGGTATAAGGCGTTGTTGAGTTTTTACCTAAGCAAATCCTGATATTATCACCCAAAGAAGAACATGTGGTTAAGACAGACATGGTATTCTAGTTACAGTCATACAACTAGCAAAACTAATAACAGCAAGTGGAATACGGAAATTGATGAACTTTGGTAACTAATATTTTTGCAGTTTAGATCATAGGAACAAATACTATAGCTGTATAACCAAGCAGACTATAAATTTGTGAATTTGTAGGTAAACTAGTTCACCTAGTTCTGTCAGGGCACATCCTGGCCACTTACCAGGAGTCTTTCAGGCAGACTAGTTCACCTGATTTGCCTCTTGATTCCTCCATGCCTTGAGGCTCCTCCCCATAGGCACAGGCTCCAGTTTGGGTAACACTGGTTCTAGCTATAATCTTCAGCTCCTCTTCCCCAGAAATAGCTTTAATATTTAGTTACTTCAAATAAACCTATTTTACATAGAATTTACCTATAATAATTTTATATAACTATTTCTCTATTCAAACATTATATCTAGTTACCTATAAATAATCTATGAGTGAAAATACACAGTGGTGACACATTCATGCAAAGTTTTATACCAGCATATTTCGCAGAAGCTAAATCTGGGAAATGCTCTATATTTTCCTCAAAAAGTAAATGGATAAGCTCATGTGATATCTGTACACAACAGTGTATTTTTCTGATACAAAGATGGACGAATTTTATTCATTTGTTGGAAAATGGATACTCCTTGATAACATAATGATATAATTTAGACATATGTGTTCAACTTTTTTTTTTATATATCACTGCGGATTGAACTCAGGACCCTGCACTTGCTAGACAAGCGCTTATTCTACTGAGCTATCTCCCTGGTTCCATGCTCAAATATTATATGTTTTCTCTTAAATGAGAAGCTCAAACCATAATTAAAAATCCAAAGTAATCATAGATGATTGGAAAAAGTCACTGATGAAGCATACACACATTCTTGTTTTCTGGAGGTCCCTAACCCAGTTGGAACAAATGTTTAGGTAATCAGCTTGTAATATGAACTTAAATTTTTAAAATGTTACTTTTTTTTTTTTTAAACGGTTGCTATGGAAAAGCTCTAACTTTAAGTCTCTGTAACTTTTCCATCTATGTAAAATTGAAGGTGCCTATAAAATCATTTGGAAATCCTATCCAAGTTTATTATAAGAATCATACTCTTTGCTTCTAAAACATAATAAACCTTCTTTGTGTAAATATTTCCTGTGGAAATTTTGTCTCTTTCAATGAGAACTTTTATTATTCTTCTCTTTTAAGTTACATCTTCACCCCTTAAAATTTATGGCCTGTTGTGGTTTGTATCTCAGTGTTCCCCAAACTCTCATGTAGTCATTGGGGCAGCTGTAAGAGTTGGTGAATAATTCATGATCCAGTGCTGAGACTGTGGGTGTGAATGTTATATCGAGCCTGGGACAGATGGCCTGAACACAATATAAGATGGGAGAGAGGCTTGCTAGTTGCCTCAGCTGCTGCTTCTCCCTTTGCTCTTTGTTATTTTCCAACACAGTAATGGTCTTCTCCCTGTCATGTGCTGGTCTGCATTGGAGTCAATTAAGTATGGCCTGAAACCTCAGGTAACTGTGAGATAAATAAATCTTTCCTTCCTTAATTCTGGGTGTCAGATACTTGTCCCAGAAAGAATAGAATATTAACTATGACAAGGCTCTTCAGATTGTAGATAAAGCAATCTGTGCCAAACACAAATGGTAGAAAAGCTATGTACATTGGCTGGGTGTGGTTGCGCATGCCTGTAATTGCAACACTCAGGAGGCTGAGGCTGGAGGATCAGTGTGAGTTTGAGACCAGCCTGGGCTACAAAATTGAGCTCAAGGTCAGCCTGAGCTGCATAGCGAGACCCTGTCTCAAAAAGACAAAAAAAATCCCCCCCCAAAAACCCGGTTACCAGTATAGCCAATATGTTGGTTCTAGTCTTTCAAGGTCAGTGATCCACTTGTCTGCATATGGACATTGTGCCTCTACTAAGGTGCAGGTTCCTGTTGCAGGGAGTATAGTTTTCCGTCTTTTGACATTCAGTCTATAAATTTTCCTTTGAAATAAATGAATGTCTTTTATATAGTATACTATTATATCTTGCTTCTTAATCCACTGTGCCAGTCTCTTTTTTATTGGAGAATTAAGGCCATAATGTTAATGGTTATAATTGATATAGATTAATTTATCCTTATCATATTATTTTCCTATTATTAGCTTCCTTTAAATTTTTCTCTATTTAATTTTTAGCTTTATCTGATAGTTCCATTCCGGTGTAGTTCATGGAGATACAGGAAGTCCTCACCAAGCCTGTCCCTATATACTAAACACCCTGGCTTCTTGACCCCTAAGACAAAATAATTCTTCTTGTTCACACCTGAGTCAGTTTCTGATATCTGCTATAGCAACACAAATGGACCAAGACAAAAAGTTACATTAATGATTTACAATTCAGATTTTGAAAGTAAAACCAAGTAAGATGGCATTCCTGTCATTCCAGGCCTCTGTGGGGTGAAACAAGAACATTATAATTTTGGCCAAATGTGGGCAACATAGTGATCGGTAAGACCATATCTCAAAACTGAAACAAAAGAAGCATAAACAAACAAAACCTTGCAAGTCCCAAAATGTATTAGAATACATTTGAAGAATAATACATTGAATTCACATAGGCATTTGGCTCTGCAAATATTTGTTTTGCTAAATTGATGAAAATTTTAACCTTTCACAAAAAAATATTTTGATTTGTGAAAGGGAATTTTGTTAGCACAATAAATTTTGGAGACATACTCTAGGAATGATCAATAATGTGAAGCCTTTTGTACCAATACCATTACTCTTTCAAAAATGATTGATACAAAAGGTTGGTTTTAACAAACTAGGCTGTCCAGTCTCGAAGTATGATAAATACCTTGAACATGATTATATTTGGAAGAAGAAAATATAATTCTCTCCAAAAGCTTTAAAGTGTGTGCTAAGTAAAACTCTGAAAAACATGTCAGCATTTTGCATTTCTTAATGTTTAAAATTCACGAAAGAAAAATTGATGAACAAGGAGAACAATGGCAATTTTTCAGTCAAATTCAGTTTAAATGGCTTTTAATCAAAAATCGAGCATTGGGAAACAAATTACTTCTTATTCAGTAACTTTGTCAAGAGCTATACTTAGACCTTGGTCATTGCAATTTAAAAGTGCTTATGCTACCAATAAAACTAAAGAAGAATAATTAAACTGCAAAGTCAATGTACATATAGTATTATTATAGTCTTTCAAGAAAATCGATTTCTCCTTTGATTTATGTATTTACCACCAAAATATTTACTCAAACAGTATGCATATTAATAATTCTTTTTGTGATTTACAATTTTGTCAAACTGTATCTAACTAATGGTCAGCAAATTGCACTCCCAGTTATGTTTTGGTGATCAGTCCATTAGAGTCACTCTTTCTTTCAGAAATTTCAATAAGAAGGTAAAATTATATTGCAGCTTTTAAATATTAATTGTACCAGATATTTAAAATTAACTGGAGTATAGTGATGTTAGTGTACTATCTCCATGTTTTAATAATGAGCAAAATAACTTCAATATACCCAGTTTAAATATTTGTTTAAATGTTCTGGCATGTTTCATTGTATGTTCTGCTTTTATTTTTGATAAGATTGATTACTTTACACATTCTGGATGTACTTTATCTAGTGCATACTTAGGAAAGCTTTTTTTTTCTAAGACAGTGGCTGTTCTTTTAAAATTTTGTGTCTGTCGACAATGGAATACCTATCTCTGAAATAAACAAACAAAAAAGTGGAGTACAAATAAAGGACTGTTTGTGTGTGTGTGTGTGTGTGTGTGTGTGTGTGTGTGTGTCTATGTCTGTGAAAAATATGTATATATATATACAAGGTAGTTAGGTTAGACATACAGCTACTTTCTCTTAATTCATTGAGAAGAAAAGGTCTGTCCTAATATTATTTAGACAAGATATCATGTCTGGTTCTTGTCTTCTGAATATCTACTAGGAAGACAGCAATATGCAATGTATAAATTATCATAACTGTCATATTAACCTGTCTTGAAACTGTTTCATTGTTATTTTACCTTTTTTCTCATTAAAATAAAAAAAGAGCAAACAACCTTAATTTCCGTATTTTGGAAAATAAATTGTGCTTTCTGTTTTGTACATAAAAGTATAGGATCCCAGGCCGGGCGTGGTGGCTCACGCCTGTAATCCCAGCACTCGGGAGGCTGAGGCAGGAGGATTGGTGCGAGTTCGAGACCAGCCTGGGCTACAAAAGTGAGCTCAAGGCCAGCCTCAACTGCATAGTGAGACCCTGTCTCAAAAATACAAAAAAAAAAAAAAAAAAAAAAAAAAAAAAAAAAAAAGTATAGGATCCCAAAGATGCTTTTTTTCTATAAGTTTATAGCCTTATGTATTATGCTTAGCTCTATGATCTACTATCACCTAATTTTGGATATGAAATGATATATGTATATTGATGTTCAAAAAATTTAGGGGGGGACTGGGATTCAAACCCATGACCTTGCACTTGTCAGGCAGACACTTGTGCCACAGAACTATCTCCCTGGCCCTGATGTTCAAAATTTTTGAAATGATTATGCAAAGTTTTGATCAGTGTATTGAAAAGATTGGTTTTATTTATGGAACTGCCATGGATATATGATACAAACTAATTTTTGAACTTTAAAATATAAGAAATAGATGCATATATAGCTTTTTTCTGAACTATCTTATATTCATATACTTAGTTGTCTTCAGGTTAATATCATACTGTTTCTATTACTGTAGCTTAGTAATATATTAATTTTTTATTATGTTCATACTGGAAATTTATTTTTCATTCCCATTTTGAATATTATATGAATTTTAATTTCTGTCTTATACCTGATTTTGAATTTTAAAATCAGCTTTTCAATTTCTACAAAATTTCTGTTAGGTATTTCATTAAAGTCATCTTCATTTGTTTTGTTTCTGTTTTTATTTTTTTATCATTATTGGGCAGCCAAGGAGTCCTAAGTCTAGCCATGAAGACGGCTTTCTGGAACAAAGAGAGCAACTCAGGGCTGTATCCAGGTTTTATTCAGTGGAAGGCAAGTGACTTGAGGAGGAATGACTGAGAATTGTGGGAAGTAGTTCAGTACTGTGAGCTGAGCTACTAGGTTACCTACATTTACCTCTGCCTTATGCAGAGAAAGTACTTTTCATTAGGCTGTTGAGATAGAATCTAATGCTTTGGGGCTCTGATGTTCAGCCAAAATGGAGACAATTGCTTTTCTTTCAAGAAGAGCTGTTCGGGTGGTCCTTCATAGTTCCCCTTTTTTGTTTGGAAGAAGCTGGAGCAGTGTCAGTCCTGGCAGCATAGCTGAGGAGTGTCTGTCCATAGTTGCAAAGTCCCCTTGTCTTCCATCTTGTCTCCTTAAAGCCTGACCCTGTCTGATTACCTAGAATATTTCTACCTAATTCAGCTGAATACAACATTCACACCCTTGAGTTATACATTAATCTAAGGAGAATTCACAGTGACAACAAAAAGTCTCCTGATGTGTCAACAACTTGTTCCCCCATTTATTTAGATGTTATTACAGTGCTCTAATGTTCCTGGTGTATGGGTCATGCACATATTCATTTTATAAAACTTTATCACGATTTCTTTAGCCTTTGGAAACTATTTTAAATGGTATATATTTCTTGAAATTCACTCTACATATTTCATTCACAGTGCACATAAGTTTGATGATTTTATATTCATTGAAGCTGATAGAAGGAAAATATAAATAAATATAATATTCAAGTAAGAGGATGAAATATTGCATGCAAATAACAAAGCACCAGAATTTCCCTTTAACTAGAAAGCAACAAGACACTTCCATGCTCAAGTAAGGAGAAAGTGATCCTTATCTACAGCGGGCATTCTTGTCATGAATTTGAATAATGTTTGAAGCATAAGAAACTAATTAGTTATGGTCTTCAAAAAAATCAGCATTCCAAAAATAGGAAACCAAAAACAGAGGAAATGAAAAATGACTTAATTCTAAAATGAAAAAAAAAAAAAATATATATATATATATATATATATAGGATAATTTGGCACAATGTAGTGTAATCCTCTGTATGGGTGAATTACAGAAAGATACACCAAAAATATTTTTCAATCTCAATCTAGGCATAAGTTATTTAAACTTATTGAATGGAATATTCCAGATATTCACAATTAATTTTCTAGCAAACACAACCTGGTGTTGTGTGCTGAAATGTGGCAATATATAACTCTGTCCTTAGTCATGAGTCATTCTTTTGTCGCGCATATCTGCAGTGTATAAAATATCAGCTTACCACTCACTGAGGCGCCATCTCAGCTAATACATTAACTACTGGCGGTTGTGTAAAATGTCCTGTACACAGAAACTTTATGTTAAGCACGAAGCTTCATGAATTCCCCTGGATTAATCTCCTTGCTAGGCATTGAATCATTTTATATCATTGTAAAGAGTAGTGTAAGTACAGAACAGTGATAGATTTTGAGAAAGAGAGAACATTCAAAAAACTTGATACAGCATATAATTTTTATTTTTCTATATTTTATAATTATCTATTGCTCTTTACTTACTGTGTTTAATTTATAAGTTGGAAATTAAATTAAGTATCTATAATAGGGAAAATAATTCCAGCAAAACACAGAAGACTTCAAGAAGTATCAAATGTAAATATTTAGGAAGAACTTCCATACATTTCATTTATGAAATAATAAAGCTTGTAAAAAGTGTACTACACTAACTGGATCCATGCCTTGCCTTCAAAAATAAAACACAAGGGATTGATGCAATAACTCAATAAATAAGTGCTAACCTGGCAAGCACAAGGTCCTGAGTTCAATCCTTGGCATTACATAAATAAATAAATAAATAAATAAATAAATAAATAAATACAAGATAAATTGAGAATGCAAAATCTACCCATTAACATTGGTATGAGAATTAATATTTAAATTCATTAAACATTCTTGGATTTTTTTATCTCTCTAAGAAATGATATTTCAATGTGAAATGTCTTTAGAAAAAATGAGGTAATTTAAGTGTCTTAGTGAACTTACTGCAACCATAACAGAATGCCAGAGGTTTCAGAATTTATAAATGGCAGAACACAGGGTCTTTTTGTGAAATTAAAAAATAGGAACCACAAACAGTCTAAGCTTTGGCCCTGCATCATCTGTGGATAAAAACTGGAATAGCAAAACTTTCAAGACTACGATAGCAAGAAGAGATCTAATTTGTCTTTTATAGAAAACTCGCACTTTTTATAACCACTTCACTCCTGTAATAGCAACATAATATGTTTATTTTTATTTATTTGGTTGTCACAGTGTCTCGCTGTGCACCTTAGACTCCCAGCCAGTCTCCTCCTTTGAGCCTTCCCATCATCCTGGTGCAGGGCTGGTGGAGCATGTGGTGCTGGAGATCAGACCAGGGTTGCTGTGCTTGCCTATGCTTTCCTAAGAAGATGCTTCACTCCACTGAGCTATCTTGTTGGCCCCTGACGTCATCTAATTATGAAGGTAGATCCTTTAAAAACCAAAACCTTAAGGCCCTAGACTCCAACATGTTGCATTGGGAATGAAGCTTCCATCACATAAATGCTGAGAGATGCACTCAAACCATAACACTCAGCTATCTCCTGTTTCATGCCCAACTTACAATGCAAAAGATAATCTTTAAATCCCAATCATGCTGGTCATGGTGATGCACGCCTATAATCCCAGCACTTGGGAGGCTGGATTAAAAAGAGCAGTGCAAGTTTGAGACCAGCCTGGGCTACAAAAGTAAGCTTAAGGCCAGCCTGAACTGCATAGTGCGATCCTGTATCAAACACACACACACACACACACACACACACACACACACACACACACAATCCGAGTCTTTGTTCATTCCAGTATCAACTAACATGCCAAAGCTTGGAAGAAGCCTCCACCTGTCAAGCACAAGGGCCTGAATTCAACCCCTGGGTGAGAAAAAAAAAAAAAAAAAGGTGTGTGTGTTGTGTGTGTGTGTGTGTGTGTGTGTGTGTGTGTGTGTGTAACTGTTTGCAAAGAAGTGAAAAATTGAGAATATGATTTAAGGTAGAAAATCTCAATTGTTTCTTATTCTATGTTTTATCCTCTGCATAAACACTAATGTAAGAGTTGGTTCCTCAAGGCTGAGATAGCTGTACCTGTATGATCCTGCCCTCCCACCAGCTCTCACAGGCAAAAGAGCTTGTGCAAGATACTTGGGTTGCATGAAGGCACCTCAGCTCCAGCTGAACCATATTAAATGGGAAGTTGGAACACAACATTAATAGGTCGCCCTGGGCAGCAAATGCTGAGGTCTTGCTCATAAGACTCTGGAAACCTTTCTATCATTGCCCTTTTCCAGGCTTGTGATAGAAAGAACGTATTTACAGGTCTCTGAGATGCTTTGTTGTTGTGCTGGTGGTGGTGGTGGTGAAATATACCTAGCTCTTTTGTAGCCAGATCAGTTTAGCAAATGGTGACTTGGCAATACATTTCACTCCCTCAGTTGTTACATTATGTTTTCTATTCTGTTTTCCTTTTCTTTTCTTTTTTACTGTGATACTGGATTTAAACTCATGGCTTTTGAATTGAGCTTCATCCCTCAGGCTTCTTAAATTGTCTTTTTACATGGTCATGTTGCAAACTTTCTAAATCTTTTAATCAATATCTATTTTAAGTATAAACTCTGTCTTTAAATAAATTCCATCCTACACACCTATTATTGTGTTATTTTCAAAGTCGCCAAAAACCTTCTTCAATATTTTGCTTATGGCATACACAGATATTCTAGCCTATCATCCTGAAATTCAGCATTCATTAAAGACCTTAGTCACAAGCACAATTTACCCAAATTGTGTGTCTTTATACTAAAAAATGATTTTTGCTGCACTTTCCAATGAGGTTTTTCTCATTTTCTCATATATATATATATATATATATATATATATATATATATATATATATATATATACATACACATGATTCTAAAGCAAGCTCTAAGATATTTCAAAATTTCCCTTCACAAATTTTAATCTGCTCCAGCACCAGAATTTCTTTTAAAGCTTAGTTCATAAGCTTTTCTACTCAATTCTTCAAAGTTCTACTCTCTACTCCAGTTGATCTACTGTTATCTAGTTTCAACTCACTTCAATACTTCCAGATATTTTTAAAGAAACCACTGCACTCTTTTACAGAAATATATACCAGTCAGAATTATCTTGCGATAATGCACAATTGGTGCACAGATAACTGGTAGGTGGTTAGGTAGGTGGGTAGGTAGAGATGCATTTAGGACCAGAACATACTCAGTTGATTATGGAGGCTGAGAACTCACACAGGCCATCTGCAGTTGAGACATCATAAGATATCAATAGTATATTTCATTTTAAACCCTGAGGCCTCAGAACTAGGTGATTCTGGCTTGAGACCAAAGACCTGATGACCTTGGTATCAGTTTATCATAATTTCCCAGATCTGAAGTCCCAAAACTGGAGAAATTGGAGATTTTAATATCTTAGAGTAAGAGAAGAATATCCAAATTCTTGGAAGGAGAGTGCAATGTTGGCATATTAGGTCAATATAAGAATTCTAGAAGCTGAACTAAGTAATTCAGTAATTATGTATACTGAAGAGTAGAGGAGATGCATTTCTTGCTCTACGATGTTGATTATCATGCCAACTTGAGTTTAGAAGTTTAAATAAGTGATTCATCAGGGTGCCAGTATCCTCTCTTTGAAAACATCCTCATTCTATGTTGTATCAGAGGAGGACATGAAAATGTCGTGAGTGTAAAGGAACACCCCCTTCCAAGGCTGGTACCCTGCAAAACTGAAGTAACAAAGGCTGATTGCTGGTTCTTTGGAGAAACTCCAATCTTTGTCATTAGCTTGGAAGTCTTCTGGCATTTAGCACAATTTTTGGCTTCTGCCTGGGACTCCAGCCTGAAGGCAGAGACTCTTCTGCCTTCTGCTGTAGATCATTCAGCCTTGTATTACAGACCATTAGCCTCCTGAATACAACCTTGTATGGAACAGTGCAGTGAACTCCAGAAGTTAGGCTGAAGCCTTCAGGCTCCAGCATGCAGACACCCTCTGCAAGGCTCCTCATTCAGTTCTGTGGATGAATTTCCTAGGTCAATCTTGCAACTTCTTTTATTCACTTGGATATCTTGGGCTGTTTCTTTTTCTTTTTCTTTAGTAAACCCTAACTGATATGCAGAAGATAAGCATCGGGAGAGAGAGAGAGAGAGAGAGAGAGAGAGAGAGAGAGAGAGAGAATTCTTCTGGTTTCATGTAAGCCCTAGTAAATTGGAGTCATTGGAATCAGTTCACCTATGTAACATATTAGGTAAATTTTCCTCCAGTGTAGGAAGTCATAGCCAATCTACTTTAGAAACATCCTTACAAAGAAGCCCAGAAGAAATGCTTTATTAGTTTCCTGGGTATGTAATCTGGAAAAGAGATAACTATCTTTAGTTATTGTTAATTCTTGATTCCATTGCTAACTTTGATTTTTATGGTGAGATCTTTTATTCTTTATTATAATATTTATTCTTGGGTCAGATGCTATTAAGTAAAACAACTCTCATTGTGCTACAATACTCTAGGTTCAAAGTTAGTCTGCACAGTACCTGTACAGAGCTCTGCTAATGGCAAAGACCATTAAGTCTACAAGGATAAGCCCAGAAGACCTGAGAGCAGAGTGAACAATCTAATAAGGTCCTGATATTATGTAACCTTTAGGGCTTCATCTCTCAGTTGAAATTGAGACTCAAAAGGCATAGAGCTCTAAAAGAAAAGTTGTGCACAATTTCTATACTTCTTAGCAACGTTCCTCCTTTGCAGGAAACCAAAATTAAGTCTTCTGGTATATTTAAAAATCTCAAACCAAGAAATAAGACACAAAGAAGACAGGGCCAATAACTTGGAAAATAGAAAGAAAATTAGGTGAAAATAGAGGGAATAGAAACTTCTGGAATGGAAAGACTTGATGTTTATTTTGGCTGATCAAAAGATACTGGCATAGGGAAAGGAAAATGGGGAAATAATTCAAATACTGAAAGTTACTTGAATGCACAGAAGAGAAATTTGCTCGCCTTATGTGGGGCTAGGATATGAAAAACAGGTTTGAAAAGAACAGAAAGTTACATTAGTAACAGAAAAATTAGTATCTGGGTAGAAATAGTTCAACATGTGAAGAACATCTTATAATACACATGTGAGCTAAGTCTATAGGAAGGAAAAGTGATTATGGCAACCTGTTATATTCATACTAATATTTAAACACTCAGTTTTTAAAACTCAAGTAAGTTAAAAACTGAAGATCTGGGCCGGTGAGATAGCTCAGCAGACTAAAACATCTGCTTAGGCAAGCTTAGGCAAGCTCAAGGAGCATGGTTCAATCCCTGGCCACACATGCTACACTAACTCCTCTCTCTGTATGGACTAAGCCAGTCACAGAGTTCAGAGTTAGTGGCACATTCCTGTAACCTCTGCTCCTGGGAGGCTGAAAGCTGCAGAATCACTATGAGTCTGAGTTGTGTAGTGAAACCAAGCCACAACCAAATATATTAAAAAAAAATAAGCTTAAAGATCCAGTTTTGGAATATATATTCCACAATATCAGTGTTCTGGGTTTACATTATGAATAACTGCAAAGATTATTTTATTAAAATTAATAATTTTGTAGGGAAGATTCATTTGTTAGATATAATTCTAGAGCAAAATTGAAATAGTAATGACAATGGAAATAGCAATAATAAATCAAATTCCTATAAGTTTTAATGTAATTTTCTTTGCAAATTTGTTTGCTTTGTTGATCCCTTCTGTTACTATCATACAAATTTAATCACATCATGCATGTATAGAAATTAAAATATATATTTAAGACACTTCAAACATGTACTAAATGTTGCATATTGATTTTATAAATTGTATCAAGAAAATTAAAAATATAAAGAAATAAATATAAAAAATATCAGGGATTTTTGTACTCAGCCAATATAAAAATGAAAGCGGATTTTTTGTATCTACTTCACTTTTAAGAGAATGACAAAAAATAGTAGATTGAAGAAAAAGAAAATTATAAGCAATATACAGAAATTTTCTTTTTATTGCAAGAATGCTTGGAAGATACAACCAAGAAGCTCATTACCTTATCTTTTACGAGAAAAAAAAATCTCAAGTGGTTCAGTGATTTATTTTTAACCTTGGTTTCATTAATTTAGACATACAGTAAATGTCCTTTAGTAGTAACTTGCTTGGTCAAGTCAAAAGAGACTGTAATAGCTGGGGATCACAAGCAAAATGGTGAAAGGTTGGTCTAAGTGCAGTAAATTGCTTTTGGTATTGGTTTGTAGTAGAGATGAATCGAGTTGCAGTAGATATTTCTTTGTTATTTTTCCAAAAATAAATGAACTGAAGAATTTAATCCTCAAAGATTTTACTTTGTCTCTCCTTCTTATGTATCTTATTCATTGTTAATATTCAAACGCAGTTTAGGGAATTCCAAAATACAGTACTGTATTTTTAATTATTACTAATTACATAGACTTAGCGTTTACCTCAGGGTTAAAATCAGAATTTTGCAGTCCCCAAGAAAAACTGATACAATTTCAAAATATACTCTCAAAAAGTGTATTTTTCTATACAAAAATAAAAAACAGAGACCACCAAACATGCTTCCCATGGTAAAGTCAACTAAATCATGACCCAAAATAAACCTTCTAATGCAACTTTACATCTTAATTTGCTATATAACAGAAAAGATATTTTATTACATTCTCCTTTCTCTTCAATTTTGCTTGCATTCACTTTGGGTTATGTTGTATGGTAATAACATGACAAAAAAGATTAAAAAAAAAACCTTAAGATCCTAAAATTTTACCCATATATATTGTGGTGATTAAAATTAAGAACTATAGCATTCTCAAATTAATCAACTGAAAAGTCTGTGGACTTATACTTTTCATAATAATCATTTAAAATGGCACTATGTCACAAAATGGTTTTCACTGATTTCTTTTCAATAAAAGTAATTTTCATTGATAACTTTGGCATTGGTTTAAAATCTCCTTTATATGTGATTGTTAAACATTTTTCCTGCTCTCTTGGTAGTGCAAAATGACAATTATAGAATGCTAATTCTGCTTTATGTTCCATTTTTATGCATGGGATTTAATATGCAACATTGTTTTCTTAAAGGGCTAGGGAAATAAAAGCACAAAAAGATTAATAACTGTCATATCAATAAAAAGAATTTTCGCTTGATTTTACAGAAAAATAAAGTTTTAGCCACTTAAACTATTTAATATTTTACTTTGACATTTGAAAAATTTCCACTATGTAATAATAGTGATTTTTATCATAAGATGTGCATTATTTCTGCCAGTTACCTTAAAAGTCACATAGAAATGTCCCAGAAAAATAAGTAATTTTAGCAGTTTAGAGAAATCTGCTTTGGTGAAACTGGGTTAATTGGTAATACTTTTGTGTATAATGCCACCTTCACTCCAAAATAATGAATCAGACTGAATCTAAAAAGCCTGAATTGAATAAGAATGTACTCACCACTCATTTTAACTCTATTGGATTTGGGGAATTGATTTATGGCAATTCTGAGCAATTGCCCAATTTAAAGGAAATTATCTCAGATAGCGCTCACTGTAATTTGAAAGTTACTCTCTTTCCTAGAGGTTACTATATCATTGATAACTGAGATTTTTCTCCTAGCTGTTCAACTGCAAATAAACAATTTGAGCTTCACTTTATTTATAATTCAATGATGTCAGGAACAATGAAAGCGATATTCATCTACTTGGCAGATTTCATAGAAACATGCATTTATGAAATACTGATTTTATATCTACACTGCATAATGGTGATATGTACTCAAGAGTAACCTGTTTGGGAGACTATTGTATTATAATCTCAGTTCTCTGGGGAGTTATTTAATCAAAATGGCTCTGCTGAAGAGCACTACAAGAGAAGACTTGAAAAAAATGTCAGAGGATCAAGGAGAGACAAAGGACTAGGAATTCTAATACTAAAAGTAATTTAGTGCTTCGATGCATGGTAATTTTTTTCCTTAAAGTTGAGGTTAAAAAAAAAAAAAGTCTCAGACAAGTCAGGAATGTAAGATTTACAAATGAGTTCTCAGTAAATGGTAAAATTAATTCTCGTAACCATGCACAATGAAACACCTAAGTTAAATGTGTTAAATTTAAATGAAAATTTAAGTCACACTGTGCTCCTTAATAATCAGTGTTAAGGAAGCATTAATTGGTATCATATGATAATTAGCAATCATACTGAATTTATTTGTTTTGAAATAGTAGTTATATCTTAACTATTCTTTGCACACCAAACCTTCAGGAAGCTTTCCTGTAACCCTGTGAGCTAAACACTTATAATTCTTGGGCCTTACCACAACAAGTTAAACTTACAGTGATTTTGTATAATAAATTTGCTATTAAGGTGTACATTCTTCCTTTACTGTAGAAATGTATGGTAATTACTCTTTTAATTGGTACTTTGTGTTTAATCAACATGCCTAATTATCTTAAGCTTTGATTATTGAGGCTTAAACAATATAGAAAGCATAGAAAGCTATGCAGAGTTTTATTTTCATTCATCTTTGTGTACAAATTCATTATTAACTTTCTCTACCATTCATGGACACCATCCAAATTTCTTCCAAAACCATCATTATCAGTACCAGTTTTTCTCTGTCATTATTAAGAGATGATATTCTTGGCCAAGGCAATAGCTTAGCTACATAAGCACTTGCCTGGTAAGCACAAGGTACGGAGTTCTAGTTCTAATATCTCGTAAATAAATAAATAAATAAATAAATAAATAAATAAATGATGGCATCTTTTTTTTTTTTATTGATTTACTAATAATATGCCACACGATTGATCTCACTGATGCATCACCTGCCAGCAATCTTGAGGTCCTGAATCGATTGTTGGTATCTTCCCCAAATTAGTAATATCAAATGACTCCTCTTATTTAAAATACATCCCAACTTCCTGTTCCAACCCAGACCCAAACCGCAGGGCTGGGAGCCAAGCCCACACGCCCTCCGCGGGTAAGCACCCTGTGCCCCTCTGCCCCGCCCCTGCGTTCCTGCGACTAACTTCCTGTTCCAGCCCAAACCCAAACCGCACTGCTGGGAGCCGAGCCCGTGCACGAGCTGGGTCAAGATCCCAGGCCCGCCTTCCCTTTCCCCGCCCCGCCTCCTGTTTTTTTTTTTTTTTTTTTTTTA
>PVJA010017045.1:0-42217 GCA_004027025.1 Myocastor coypus | reverse complement strand
TTGGTTGGCTGCCTCTGCCACCATTTTGCTGCTGTTCTGCCGCCATGAACTGGATGCTCTCCGCCCTGCTCCACTCAGCCTTGGGCCAACCGAATATGGACTGAAACCTCCACGAACTGTGAGCTAAATAAACCTTTCCTTCCTTCATTTTGAGTGTCAGGTATTTGTCCCAGCAACGAGCAAAAAGTAACTAATACATGGTTCAGGAACATGGTTCAGGAAGAAAACAATTAAGTCTAACAAAAAATAATATTTAAAGACAATCTCTGAGAGTTGTCTGCTCACACGGCGGCCTAAAATACAAGTAAATATTTTTCTCATTTTGAACACATTAGAAAAATACAATAGAACTAAAATGTTTAAATGAACGGACGTACTCAAAATGGAAAAGAGAGGTAGGTGAATGACTTTTTTGACCTTGGAACCAAATGTCAGGCACCAGCAACTGCAGGGAGGACAGGATTTTCCTAGCTCACCTCTCACAGGATTCGAGGCACCCACACTGGGCTCCAAGCAGAAGCAACAGAGCACAGGGGCTTCGTGGAGGGAAGCCACTCGCCTCACGGCAGCCAAGAAGCAGGAAGCAGAGAGGAGCCAAGCCCAGGAGCGCAGCCTTGCAGGCCGCAGCCCAGCGAGCGACCTCTTCCCACCGCACCGTAAGTGTGAACTCAGGCGTGGACTCATTCACTGCCCGGTGCAGCGCACCACTGCAGAAGCCCCAAGGCTTCACCACCCAGAAGCCCACCTGGTAAGCCTTGGAGGACCTAGAGGCTCTCAGCTTGTGAAGGCCCGTGTGGGGTGATCACATGAAGCCACAGGTGAGATAACGTGCATGACTTCTGTTGCCAGTGTTTCGTTTGCTGACAACTCTGGCATCTCTTCAGGTAGCCAACGCCCTCTCAGGAGCTCCCCATTCTCTTGTGTTTTCCCTTCCTGAGCAACCTGTGCCACAGCTATGTCCTCATGGGGGTTAGAGTGAGGTAAGTGGACCCGTGCTAGGAGCAGAGGCCAGAGGGCCTTGGAAAGAGCCGAACTGCAAAAGGACCAAAGGGAAGATTCCTGTGGGGTGGGAGACTGCACCACAGTGAGCCTCAGGGTCCAGGCAAGGCGAAGAGGACTTGTACGCCATCAGGCATTCAAGGGCAAGGGCTGACGCTTCAAGGAGAGGCAGCAGGCGCGAGCAGGGTCAGGACTCCACGCCCGGCAGGAGGGCTGGGTGAGGGGAGGACGCGCAAGTAAATGCACGAACAATTGTGAAGCTGTCTGTTTCAGAAGGAAGAACCAAAGGTAAAAAGAAATAAAATATTGGGGTCCGGCAGGATGGCTCAGTGGTCTAAAGCGCCTGCTTAGGAAAGCTTGGGTGGCTGCAGGGACCACGGTTCAATCCCTGGCACCACATGCTGTGCCAGCCCTGCCCTCAGGGCATGCTGAGCTGGCCATAAAAATAAATAAGTAAACAAACAAAAAGTTCTGAGACAAGAAGAAAGAAAGAAAGAGAGAGAGAGAGAGAGAGAGAGAGAGAGAGAGAAAGGAAGGAAGGAAGGAAGGAAGAAAGAAAGAAAGAAAGAAAGAAAGAAAGAAAGAAAGAAAGAAAGAAAATATTGCTCCTTGTCATATTGGTCTAGAATCAGAGTTATCAGTGAGCGACTAGTTTTTAATACTTAGAGAATTAGAAGTCTAGCAAAACAACCCACTGTAGTCCAATAGTCCATAATAATAGTGGGCTATCAGGAGAACTGGCAATGTCAGAAGTTGTTTATTTGAGCCTTTTACAGCTCATCATCATATCAGTATGGCTTTGCTTTTTATACTTCTTGGTTATACTTTTCTGCTGGTTGGTTAAGACCAAGTTAAAGCAAGATGCATATGACTAAAAATGTAACTTTCGTAACTGACAAGGTCAGTCAAATGCCCTCAGGATTTACCCTGAAACCATGTACTGAACCTTGTAGAACTTTCATCAGTGTCAGCCATCTGGATGAGTCATGATCACTGTTGGATTGAAGTACCTTCAATATCTGAACTGGCATCAAGTATGAAAAGGTCCTTTAAAGACTTCTCCAAATACAGTTGCTCTATCAGCAATGGAACACCCATCTCAGACAAAACAAAACAAAAAGAAGATATAAATGAAAGACAAAGTTTTAGTGAAAAAAATATATATGTATACATACAAAACAGGATAGATATACAGCTACTTTTTCTTAGTTCAATGTGGAGAAAGATTTGTACTAATCGTGTTTAGACAAGATATCATATCTGTATCTTGTACTCTGAACAACTACTATGAAGACAGTAATATGGAAGGTATTAATTATTGTAACTGTCTTACTAACTTATTTTGAAATGGTTTCATTGCTATTTCTTATGAAAATTAATTTTTAAAACAAGAGCTGGCAGTCCATAGGGGTGTGCACATGGTCACACAAATTCCTTAGTACTCTCCACTTTGAAGACCTGGTGCCAGTGAAGATCCTCCAGAGCAGTAAAAGTAGTGACAATCAGATCTTGATTTTATTTTATTTTTTATCCATTTGAGGACAGGGGATAAAGGGTCTACAGGGTCTCAATATGTAGATCGGACTTGTGGTGATTCCCCTGTTTTCAGCTCCCAAAGTGCTGGGATTACAGGCATGTGCCGCCATGCCCAGTCTCAATGCCATCTCAGCCCGCCGAGGGGACAGGGCTGGCATGGCATGCAGGGGATCAAACCCCTACTGCTGCCTCGCTGTCTGCCGAAGCAGACACTTCAGTCTGCTGAGCTCACATCTTGATTTTAAAAACCATTGTCTACCTAAAGGAGCTAAAGTTCCTAAGTGACAAATATCTGGTTCCAAGGCTGGGGCAGTTAGGTTCCGATGTGCCCTAAACATTTGGTGCCAAAAGACACAGGCGTCTTCCTAAAATAAAGAGGTGGAGCTAAAGCAAAAGAAAAGCCAGCTACGCAGAGCGACCAGCAGTCAAATCCAGAACGATGTGAGCACCAAGTGGACACTGAGGCAAATGGGTTATGGTTTCTTGGATTAAATTAGAAACCAGAATCCATTCTCAAGAATGAAAAAATTAAAAACATGTTTCAAAACACTTATTAGATGCAAAATAAGAATACATTTAAAAATGATGTCCTTGCAAACATAACCTATAGAAGGATCTAACAGATTTCAATAGCAAGGAGACAAATGAAAACTTATACATGACTATTATGGTTTATGTCTAGTTGTCCCCCCAAAAGCCTCATAGAGTCATGGGGCAGGGACTTCTATAGATTGAGACTTGACTCATGAGTCACTGGGATTATGTGACTTAGTATTGACCTAGAGTTTGAGACTTGATCCATGATCCCTGTGATTATGTGTTTGAAGTACTTCTGGGATTATGGGTGTAGCCTAAGTTGGATAGGCTGAGGCGGAGAGCCTGAATGTAATATAAAGAGAGACAGAGAGACAGACTGAATCTGTTGCTCTCTGTTCTCCTGTTTAGTCGGTTGCCTCTGTCATGATTGTTGCTGTTCCACCACCATGAACTAGATGCTCTCTGCCCTGTTCCACTCAGCCTTGGGCCAGCCAAATAGAGACTGAAACCTCCACAAATTGTGAGCTAATAAATCTTTCCTTCCTTCATTTTGAGTGTCGGGTATTTATCCCACCAATGAGAGAAAAGTAAGATAATTATTTTGGAGGGTGCAAGGAGAAGAACATAGCATCAGTACTGTGGTGCTTTTACCAAAGAACTAGAACCTGTATATGTCTATAAGGAGACATCACACAAATCTATTAAGTAATACTTTCAAGATTAACAGTCCCTTGCCGGGCGTGGTGGCGCACGCCTGTAATCCCAGCACTTGGGAGGCTGAGGCAGGAGGATCGGTGCGAGTTCGAGACCAGCCTGGGCTACAAAAGTGAGCTCAAGGCCAGCCTAAACTGCATAATGAGACCCTGTCAAAAAAAAAAAAAAAGATTAACAGTCCCATAATATTCAAAAGTATTACTGTCTCAAAAGCCACAGAAAGACTGAGCCTGGAGGAAGCCTGACTACTAAAGAGCACATAAATCTTAATTATATCTTTTAATACTACAACAATAGCTTAAAAGTAGTCATTGAAAGTGAAATGGAATCTGGGAGTTTTATATATAGGTCAGCAATATCAGAATTTTGCTTTTGGTGGTAGTAATATGATTACATTTAAAAGTATATTACTTTCCTATAAGTTCACATGAAAGTATTTTTGGGAAGCAGGAAGAAAAGTAGTGAAAAGATGTTTTTACTGTACTTGTGATATTTCTCCAACTGTCTCAGTTGCTTTTCTCTCATCCCTAGGGTAAAGTACCTGACACCCAAAATTAGAGAAGGAAAGATTTATTTAACTCAGAGGTACAGGAGGTTTCTGTCTATACAAAGCTGGCTCCAAGGCAGAGTGGCACATGGAAGAAGGAAGCAGCTCATGGTGGTGGAAAACAGCAAAAAGCAAATTGAGGGGCAGCAGTAGCTGCAGTTAGTTGGTCTTCTTCTCCTCCTTACATTTGTGTGCAGATTATCTGCATACAGGGCAAGTGCAGCACTTATAACCAAAATCCCAGCATTGGATCATGAATTAATGACAAACTCTGGAGGCCACTGCAGTGACTGCAAGAGGCTTTGGAGGAGGGACACCACTTGATAAAACCATAACGCCAAGTCCAAGAGTGTTACTAAAGACCTTATTTTTAGATGTTAGTGTCACAGCAGGATAATAGTGAAAATCTCAAAGATGTTGGTATTATCCTAAATTGTTTAATATAAAGGAAGGTATAAAACAATTTAGAGCATCTCTAGGTATGATTCCCATTACTTTGAACAAATTTTTACTAATTTAATTTGAGAACATCACTGAGAATCATAAAAGGCAAATCTACTGGATCACCCGCCCACCCGAAACCCAGACATCAGCACACATGTGTAGGTAGGGACTTTTACACCTACCCACACCCACTGCATACTTCCCTACCCTGAGACCAGTGAAAGGTGCTTGTAAGGACTTTTGCAGACCCCAGACCTGGCATCTCCTATGAAACCCTGCAGCAAAATTCCCTGCAGAGAGGCTAGGTTCAGAGTCTCCCAGGTAATCCAGGAGCTGAATATCTTGTAGAGGAACACAGTGGGTTCACTTCAAAGACCAGCAGCAGGAAGAAGTGGAGGACAGCAGCCAGATCTGGCCAGCAAATCTGAACAAATTCCAACTTGCTTGATCCGGACCCGAATTTCAGTAAGTGCTAACTGCATAACTGCACCAGAGCTCTACACCAAAGGGCAAAGGACAGTGCTGTACAAAATGACAAAGAAGCAAGATGCAATCTGAGGTCCCCAAACCACACAGAATAAATGCAGGAGACACTAACATTGAAGAAACTGGGAATCACACAGCTGAAACCTCAGAATTAATAGCATCTGAAGTAAAGAAACAAACGCAGACTCATATAAAGGAAATCGGAGCAGAAATAACCACTGAATTAAAAAAAGAAATGTATAAATCAATAGTGTCCGAAGTAAAAAAAAAAAAAAAAAAACTGCAGGAAAGTATAGAGGAAGTGAGATCAGAAATAACCTCTGAAGTAAAAAAAAGTAATTTTTTAATTAATAGCAACTGAAGTAAAACAACAACTTCAGGAAAGTAGAGAGGAAATAAGATTACAAATAATCTCTAAAGTTAAAAAAGAAAAAATAACTATAATGAAAAAATTCATAAATGCTTCTAAAGAAGATATTGATAAAAATTATAGGAGAATAGTAAAATGATGGAATCCTTCAATGAGCAATATAAGAAAGAATTAGATCACATAAAGAACTTTCAAAGAGATATACAGGACAATAAAATCTCAATTACAAGCTGGGAACACCTTATGAATGAAATTGAAGACAGAATTTCAGATCTTGAAGACATAGTCTCACCTAGTCAAAAGGTAAGAAAGGATCTCTTAAAACCAACCAGGATGCAGGGAAAAGTAATTCAACATCTGTAAGATGATGCAAAGATGAATAATGTGAGGTTAATAGGTATCAACAAGAAAGAAGAAGTCAATACAAATGATATAAAAAGAATATGGGCAGAAGTAATAGCAGAAAACTACCCAAATACAAGAAAACAACCTGACATTCAAATAACTGAGGCATACAGAACTCCAAATAACATCAAGCCAACTACAAATACACACAGACATATAATAGTCAAGATCCCAGAAATCCAGCAGAAGAATAATATACTAAAAGCCACTAGAGAACAGAAGCAGATTACATTTAAAGGAAAACCCATCAGAATAATGGCAGATTTATCTTCACAAACCACGAAATCAAGAAGAGAATGGAGCAGTGTTTCAAGTCTTCCATGAAAACAAATTCCAGCCCAGACTGCTATGCCCTGTAAAGCTGTCTTGCAAGTTTGATGGAGAGGTGAAATATTTCCATGACAAAGCACAACTAAACAAATTCACAGTGACAAAGCCAAGCCTACACAGATGATTAGAAGATATTCTAAAGAGGTACCAACATGACCCAAACTTCACGAATCAGAACAGAAAGAACCCACCAAACAGGGCAAATAATGCAATACCAAAGAAAAGGGGGAAAAGAGTGGGTAAAAAACATGTCAAATGTAAGTCCATACATTTCAGTTGTAACCATCAATATCAATGGAATTAATTCTCCAATAAAAAGAAATACACTGGCACAGTGGATTAGAAAGCAAAATCCAACAATAATACACCTAACTCATAAAGAAATTCATAGGCTGAAATTCAAAGGATGGAAAACAATACTACATGTCCCTGCACCTTATAAAAAATCAGGGGTGTCAGTCCTGTTTTCAGACAGTCTGAAATTCAAACCAAGACTGATCAAACAAAATAAAGATGGTCATTACATACTGGTCAGGGGAAAAATTCAAGATGAAGAGGTAACACTCCTAAATATATACACACCTAATATGGGAGCACCAAGCTACATAAGACAAATCTAACGGACATAAAAAATCTAATATCCAATATCACAATCTTAACAGGAGAACTTAACAAACCTTTATCCCAAAGCTATAGGTCAAGTAGACAAAAAATTAGAAAAGAAGTAGCAGAGCTGAGCCAGAACTTGGAACAACTGGACTTATTAGACATATATAGAGTATTCCAACCAACCACTTCTGAATACACATTTTTTTCAACTGCACAATGAACATTTTCCAAAATAGACCACATATTTATCCATAGATGACACTTAAGTATATGTAAGAAGAAAAGAAACTATCCCATGCATATTATCTGACATAGTGCAAGAGAACTGGAAATAAATTAAAAAGGAAACCACAAAAAATCCAGAAATACATAGAAATTAAACAACACCCTTCTCAGCAACATATGGGTTACAGAGAAAATCAAACAAGAAATTAAACAATATCTACAATCTAATGAAAATTCAAACACAATTTATCAGTACTTATGGGAGGCAATGAAAGCAGTTCTTAGAGGGAAACTTATAACTCTGAACTCACACATTAAGAAAACATAGCAGGAACAAATAAATATCCTAATGCTGCATCTATATTATCTAGAAAAGGAAGAGCAAACCAAATCCAAAACACAAAGACAGGAGGAGATTATAAAGACTAGAGCAGAAATCAATCAAGAAAAAGAAAACAATACAAAGAATTAATGAATCAAATAGCTGGTTATTCAAAAGATTAAACAAAATTGATAAGCCCCTAGCTAACATCATCAAAAAGAAGAAAGAAAAACTGAAATTCAAGCAATAAGGAATGGAAAGGGTGACATTACCAGAGACCCAGTGGAGATCCGGAAGATCATTCATAGCTACTTTGAGAATCTTTACTCTCACAGAATTGAGGATACAGATGAAATGGACAGATACCTAGAAAGGTACAATTTACCAAAACTGAATCAAGAAGATATAACAACTCTCAATAACCCAATAACAGCCAATGAAATACAAAATGTGATAGAAAATCTATCAATAAGCCGGGCATGGTGGCTCACGCCTGTAATCCCAACACTCGGGAGGCTGAGGCAGAAGGATTGGTGTGAGTTCGAGACCAGCCTGGGCTACAATATGAGCTCAAGGCTAGCCTCAACTGCATAGCGAGACCCTGTCTCAAAAAGACAAAAAAAAAAAAAAAAAGAAGAAGAAGAAGAAAATCTATCAACAAACAAAAGTCCAGGTCCTGATAGATTCACCAGTAAATTCTCCAAGAACTTTACAGAAGATATAATCCCAATACTCCTCAAACACTTCAATGAAATCAAAAAGGAAACGATCCTCCCAAAATCATTTCTTGAGGCAAGTAGTATACTGATACCAAACCAGAGAAAGATGCAACTAAAAAAGAGAACTACAGGCCAATCACTGTCATGAACATAGATGCAAAAATCCTCAACAAAATCCTAGCAAACAGAATACAACAAATCATAAAGAAGATTACACACCATAACCTGGCAGGATTCATCCCAAGAATGGAAGGATGGTTCAAATATAGTAAACTACAAATGTAATACACTATAGCAATAGAGCCTCCAAAAACCATATGATCATCTCAATTGATGCAGAAAAAGGCTTTTGACAAAATCCAATACTCACTTATATTCAAAGCTCTACAGAAGATTGGAATACATGGCCTCTACCTCAATTTGATGAAGGCCATCTGTGACAATCCAACAGCTAACATAATTCTGAATGGGGAAAAATTAAAGTATTTTACTCTCAGATCTGTTACAAGACAAAGATATCCTCTATCACAACTCCTATTCAATATAGTTCTGTAATAATTAGCTACAGTCATTAGATGAGAGAGAGAAAAAAGGAATAAGAATAGGTAAAGAAGAAGTTAAATTATCATTATTTGCAGATGACGTGATAACCTACTTGGAAGACCCAAAAGACTCCACCAAGAAGCCACTAGAATTAATATGGAAATTCAGCAGCATAGCAGGATACAAAGTCAACACATATAAGTCAGTAGCATCCTTCCACACAGATAACACACTGAGAGAGAAATTAGAAAAACAATACCTTTTACAATAGTACTCCAGTAAATGAAATACCTAGGACTTAATGTAACTAAAGAAGTAAAAGATCCATTCAATAGAAACTACAGGGCTCTGTAAAAAGAGATCCTAGAGGATTTCAGAAAATGGAAGAATATTTCCTGCTTGTGGAGTGGAAGAACCAACATTGTGAAGATGGCCATACTCCCAAAATTATTATACATATTTAATGCAATCCCTATCAAAATACCATCAACATACCTCACAGACCTACAGAAATCATTCCTAAATTTGTTTGGAGCCCCCCCTCCAAAAAAAGAAGACCTAAAATAGCAAAATAATCATAGGCAACAAAAATAAGGCAAGAGACCTTACAATTCCTGACTTAAAATTATACTACAAAGCTACTGGGATAAAATCAGCATGGTATTGACAAAAAAAAAAATAGACCTGAGGATCAGTGGAATAGATTAGAAGATGCATAAGGAAATACAAACACACTCAGTCATCTTATTTTTAACAAAGGGGCCAAACATGTTTACTGGAAGAAAGATAGCCTCTTTAACAAATGGTGCTATACAAACTGTCTCTCTACATACCAAAAACTAAAACTTGACCCAAGTCTATCACCATGCACTAGACTAAAGTCAAAATGGATTAAAGATCTAAATATTAAGAGAGAAACACTGAATCTCCTTCAAGAAAAAGTGGGAGGAAATCATGAAGATATTGGGGTAGGAAAACAGTTCATGGACAAAAATCAAAATGCATATTTAGTACTTGAAAGAATCAACAAATGGGACCTCCTCCAGATGAGAAGTTTTTGCACATCAAAAGAAATTACCAACAGAGTGAAAAGACAACATACAAATATTAAAAAAATAACTAATAAGTATGCACACAAAGGTCTTCTATCTAGGATTTATAAAGAACTAAAAAACATTAGGGTCCCAAAATTCAAAGACCCAATCCAGAAATGGGCATCTGAGATGAACACACACTTCTCAGAGGAAGAAATTCAACAAGCCTATAAGTACATGAAGAAACGCTCCACATCACTAGCCATTCATGACATGCAAATTAAAACAACAGTTACATGCCATCTCACCCCAGAAAGAATGACTATCATAAAGCAATCAACCAACGACAAATGTAGGAGAGGCTGTGGGTGAAAAGGAACACTTCTCCACTGCAGGTGGGAATGCAAACTGGTGCAACCATTATGGAAAGCAGTGTGGAGGCTGCTTAGAAAACTAGAACTGGAAATCCCATTCAATCCAGCTATCCCCCTACTGAGAACTTTCCCAGAAGAACTGAAAGCATCATATCATAGTGATATCTGTGCACCTATGGTTATAGCAGCACAATTTGTGACAGACAAATTTGGAAACATCCAAAATGCCCATCATCTGAAGAATGGTTAAACAAGATGTGGTATTTTTATACTGTGAATATTACTCAACCACAGAGAATGAGAAACTAGAAGGCTTCATATATAAGTGAATGTAACTTAAAGGTATACTCATAAGTGAAATAAATCAGATGAACATGTATAAATATTGTATAGTCCCCTTAGTGTAAGAACCCAAACGATGAAATAAAAAAGAAAGGCATAATGTAGCTGAACATAAATCAATATCTTAAGGGCTAAACAATGAGGAGACTGCAAGCAGAAAAGATAGGAAACATGGTATGGACAATACCATGCCCTTATGTACACAGGATGAGTTAGACAATGGTCCTAAGAACCTCCAAAAGGTTTTCCACACTGAGGAGAGCAATGTGTAACACTAAATCTATGCTTGGAATGCCTCTCATTCTGGTCTTTTGTATGTGTGCTGCTTCTAATGTAATTTCACTTATTGCTATACTCTCTCTCTCAAGTAAATGGCTATTTTAAAAGAAAAAAGGGCATTAAAAGAGAGTACGAGAAAGAAAAAATGCTATAGGACTGACAGGCTACAATTTGGTATATGATTAGATTTCTAAATTTCTGTGTAAAAATGTGTAACTGCTTTTATCACACTCTCTAGGGGTTTATTAGAATATCAGTGATTGATGGAAAATCAATTCCTAGTTCAGTCTAACACGTCTGATATTCAGAAAGACAATGATGTTAAGCTCAAGTACCTATGTTATAGAGTAATAGAATCACTAAGCTTCTCTTCTTAGGTCTATACACCTAAGCTTACAGACCAAAAATTAGAAAAAAAAATAGGAGAGCTACAAGGATAGCCAATATCTTGGGCCTAGCCCTTCAAGGTCAATGTGGACCTAGGACAGAAGAGAACCTGTGCTGTAATATCCTATAGCTCAGTGGTTTCCCAAATTTTCTGTTCGAGGAGATTATGGGGCTACAGAGGAAAGGGACTGAAGATACATAGTGTGCAAAGGAGAGTCACCTAGAGAGAAAACATTCTCTCAGGCTTTCACAAAGAGCAAGCTGGTCAATCAGTGGTCATAACTCATCCAGATGGCTGACACTGGCCACAGTTGTACAAAGCACCGTATATGGCTTCAGTGTAAATCCTGAGGGGATTTGACTGACCTTGGGCATCACAAAACTTATTTATTTTGTTATGCAGGTCTTGCTTTAACTTGCCTTTAACCACCCAGCAGAAAAGTTTCACCATGAGGCATAAAAAGTAAAGCTAGATTAGTATGCTTGAGCTCTAAAAGGTTTGATCCCACATTGCTAGTTCTACCAATAACCCACTACAATTATGGAACACTGGGCTATGTGTACAACTACTTTCTCTTAGTTCCATGGGAAGAAATTTTGGTATCAATAATAACTAGAAAAAGTATCATTTGCATCCTGTGCTCTGTATAACTACTATAAGGACAACAATATGCATTGTATCAATTTTTGGGAATGTACTACTAATGTATTTTGAAACTAGTGCTTTGTTATTTCTTATTAAAAGTAATAAAAAAATAAAAATAAAAGTTCAATCTAAAGAATATAAAAATTGTCTAACTTGCTCCAAATTATCCTAAAGTAGGTGTCAATGTTGTGAATATGCAGATATGGTTAGGGAAATGTCGGCAGGACAATATAAATTTATAGTTTGTCTAACCATACCAAAATGTAATTTGTGAGGGTAATTTTATTCTGGGATTCTTATTAATTGTTGTTGTTGTTGTTGTTATTATTATTATTATTATTATTAGTAGTAGTAGTAGTAGTAGTAGTAGTAGTAGTAGTATTATAGCTCAGCCTGCTTTGGGAGCGGAGCTGGCACAGCATGTGGTGCTGGGGATTGAACCGCTGTCCCTGTGGTTGCCTAAGCTTGCCTATTCAGGTGCTTTAGACCACTGAGCCATCTCGGTAGCCTTGGGATTCTGCTTTAATGTTGCTTTTATTCAAGTAAAATTCTCTTAATCCTTTTCAGCTATTATATGAAGCTTTAAATGTAGGCTCTTTGCCCAGAATTAAGATGGGACCCTCCAGAGGGAGTCACAGAAAAGCTCCCTGCTCCAAGTCAACAAATGCAGATGTCAGGAGTTGTTGTCACACGATTAATTGGCAAGCTGCCTTGGGCACTGCTAAGTTGAGGCCGGGCTCACCCTCTCTGCTTTCCCAGTGTGCAGCCAATGATCACAACCACATCCGGGGTGATGCCGTCCTCTCAGCCTTCTTAAAGAAAGACTCACAATGGGTATTTAAATGCAAATAATTATAAGCAACATCCATGACACAATAAAGAAGCAAAGCCATAGCTGCTCAGAAATAAATTCCTCTACAGTCATGCATATCCAGAATAAGGGCTCAGTTAGGAAGTCTGCCCTGCACACTTCCAGGAAATCCTACCTGGCAACACAGAACGAGAACTGGACTCGCCTCCTCCTTCAAACTTTTTGTGCTGATTCTAAGAATTTAAATATAAAGAAGGCATATCTATTGTCATTTTGTATATGAACTAGATATGAAGATAGACATGTGTATTATATAGTATTTACTATGATAAACAGGATATAAAAAACCACTAAAGACTATGAAGAAAAAAGAAAAGCATCAATAGATCGCATGCAGTTATCACCATTCACAGATCATCCGTGTAGACAACATGATCATGGTTCACAGTAGCCTCAGGAGTAGAAGGGTTTCATAACTCCACGGATTCTGCAGCCTGACGATATCAGCTAAACTCTTCCTTAGCCTCCTGCTGTACTGCTCAGTGGGACAATGAATGCGGTAGCCAGGGCAGCAGGCTGGGAGATCCCACTTAGACTAAAGGAAGTGGCATGGACCTCGGCCCATCAAGACCTAGATGCCCAAAGCCAACAGCGAGGACTCTATCTTTCAAAAGTGCAGGGCAGTGCCAGGCCCACTCATGTAATCGTACAGAAAAAGGAACACCCAAGCACTTGGTAGATGGGTAAATTGGATAGGTTCCATTCAGGCAGAAGCGGTTCTTTGTTCTTGCTAGAAAAAACACCATGACTGGGACTTTTGCCTTCTCTGTCTGCAATGCCCCTGACAAAACTATCAAACTGTAGGCTTCAAAATGCCTCATCCATCATGATAGAGCAGCATCTCACATTGTTTCTAACCAGGGAATCCACTGTGCAGCGAATAGAGCGCAGCCCTATGATGACACTCATGGTTCTCCCGGCCTCAGCATCACTCCAGCGCACGTGGGGTCTCTGGTAGAGCAATGAGCTTCAAAGATGGATGGAAGCTGGCTGAGAGGCAGGGCCTTCAGTACTGGGAAACATCCTCAGTGGTGAAGAGTAGGTTCCATACCTGCAAAGTCTGTAAGGTGGTGCCCCTCCACCGCAAGGATGCAAGGACCCAGGATCCAGAAGATGGAAAGGCGAATACTTACATTACTTAAGCTTTAGCAGTAAACTTGTACAGTTTCTATTTCTCAACTCCACAGATTTGAGACCTGCTAGTCTAGAAGTCTTAGCTCTATGCCCCCCATGAAAAGAATATTTCAGTAAAGGATAGAGCAATGGCTTCATTAAGCTAGAAGCTGAGGCAGCCACACTGCCACTTGAGACTTCTATGCTAGTAAATTGAGAGGTTAAACACAGGGTGTGCCACTCGCTGGGGTGATTGTCGGCCTTGGTCATGTTGAGGAAACTTGGCTCCTATCACATAATGAGGGTAAGAAGGAACCTACCAGGAATACGGAGAGCCTTCCCTTTTCCTGGTCTTCTGAGTCAAAGCAAAGCACAACTAAAACAAGCTAACAAGGAAAGACTGTTACAGGCCCCAGCCAGCAGGAGTGAAAAGTTTGGCCTCTGGAAGGCAAGCAGCCACAGAGAGCTGAGGTGAATGCCGGTGACAAGGGGCACATAGGCCTGGAAGGGAGTGCAGAGTTGTAGGTGCCATCGACACTGACGTGCTCGTTGTAAGAATGAGAACTGCAGTACAGTGTTTCCTGTTGTGCGCCAATTCTACTTATGAGTGTAACCCCCATTTCCCTTCCCTCGCCCCTTCCTGCTGTAACTATGTTCACAGTTTTTCTTTATACCTCCTTTACACTCAAGTTAAAGGTATCAACTCCTTCTTTCTCCTTCCCCGTAGTTAACCATCTATCTTCAAGAGCTTCACAAAAACACTGAAGAAATGGCCTCAATAAGGCCATTTTTATAATTGCTACCATTACTGAGATTCACCCCATGAAATAAATACCTCATTCTTCATTCTTCCTAGTAGCTCGGCTTCTGCGACCAAACCCAGACTCACAGAGGAAACAATTTTGGGGGTCAGGACTTGGAAAGAAAAGAGTTTTTTCTTTAGTTTTCAGAAGCACAGGATTTTGTATTCTTAGTTGAAGGGAGTTTAGGACCGTAAAGGCACCCTCCTGCTCACTACCCAGGACCTCTGCTTTGGCGTGCTCACTATGAGAAGGAATGAAGGGAAAAGCCCCCGCCCGGCCCCTCTCACCTCCTGTTTCTAACAAGTGAAGTCCTCCACCTGGACTGCTGACGCCCTATATTTGCACTTTTCTTCTCCGGCTCCACTGACCAGTTGCTCCCAAGGCCAGCCCCTACGCTAAGCGTGGCAATGCTAATAACTTTGGAGATCCCCTGCAGGCCACTGCACCACGGAAGCCACCTCAGCACAGGGCCCCGGAGCTTGTAAGCAGCTCGCCTCTCGGGCTGCACTTCAAAAGGAAAAGGCAGTTTAGGGCCCGAGAGGCTTCCAGGAGCCTTGGGTCTGTAGCAAGAAAGAGAGCTAAGACCTGTGCTCCCAGGGCCAGCTTAGAGGAAGGAATCCTCTGGGTACCAGGAACAGTGTAAGGAAATGGAAAAAACGATGTCAAGGTAGCTCATGCTCGATGAAAAACTCAAAACTTTGTCAGTGAAAGTCAAGGTCAAGGCAGGGAGGTCCGCTGGGATTATTTAGGGTTTTGTTCTGCAGAAACGACTCCATGGACCTGAAAAGACACACGTGAGATGTCTGAAAGAGATTATCATTATGGAAAAGACTGCATTGTAGATAATATAATTGTATTCTAGAAACTGTAGCAGAACTACTATGCTATCCTAAACAAATTTCAGGAAGATTTACATACGTAACAGAGAAATAGAAACTTTTGTCTTTTCTATAATCATACAAACGTTGTAAGTCGAAATTGTACTGAAAATGGGTAAGAATATTAGAAAGAAACCCTTTGAGAGGCTGCTTCTGAAAAGAAAAGAAGGCATGCAGACAGGACACATTATTTGATCTCAATAAGAAGATTTAATGTCATGAAATTCCAACTCCAATTTATAAACATTAAAATTTTGATAAAATTAAAAACCAGCTATTTTTATTCTCTTTAACAAATAAAAATCAACTTAACTAGAAATTGGCATTCAAGAAAATTGTAGTTAAAAATGAGCAAAAATACATAAATTGCAAAAATACATCGCATTAGGTGGTCTAGACCTGCTAAGAATTAAATGCTATTGTGAACCAAAGTGAAAACAATGTAGCATGCCAGGTTCATGAATAAAAGAAACATTTTAAAAGTTCAAAAATAAATTCAAGTATGTATGAGGACTTAAGATACGCTGAGGGTCGTGTCAAATTCGTTCTGAAAAGATGTGTAATTCAATAAATAAATAAATTCAATAAATAGAGTGAGAGAAACTGAACACCCATGCCTCACACTGAAAGAGTGTTGCTTGGATCAACAATTTAAATGTAAAAGGAAAAATTAAACATTAAATTGATTGTTTTGTCTGCTTGTTTTTGTATTTTAGTAAGGATCTACAGAGTCTACATGGTCTGACTACAAGCGCTGAGGTTACAGGTGCACCCCACTACAAGCGCTGAGGTTACAGGTGCACCTCACTACAAGCGCTGAGGTTACAGGTGCACCCCACTACAAGCGCTGAGGTTACAGGTGCACCCCACTACAAGCGCTGAGGTTACAGGTGCACCCCACTACAAGCGCTGAGGTTATAGGTGCACCCCACTACAAGCGCTGAGGTTACAGGTGCACCCCGCCATGCCCAGCCTCCATCCCAGTCTCAGGGCGCCCTGCGGGTGGGGCCGGCGCTGCAGGCCTGGGACAGAATCCAGGCCTCTGTGTCTGCCTCAGCAGGCCTCTTCATCTGCTGAGCTACTTGGCCGGCCCTAAGCATCGAACTGAAACTGTGAAAATATCAGAACAGAAGAACCTATGCCACCCTTGATGGCCTTGGAATGGAGGAGGCCGCCCGAGGTGACAGAGTAAATGAGGCAGGGATACAGACCTGGCCAGGTCCTCTGCGCTGGGAAATGCTCAAGGTCCCGACAGAAGCCACACTCTCGCCCGGGGCACGCTATCTGCTTCCTGGCTGCTTCCCACCCTTCTCTCCCTTCCCTGAGAACTTTTCGTTAATAATCACGTGGGCCGGAATCTCCTTCTTGGGTTGCGTCTCCAAGGAGCCAGACTTGCACAGCTACTGAACTGATCGTCTGTTAGAAAATGTATTTAAAACAAACGTAAAAATCAAGGCTATGTTCAGAGCTCTCGTTCCAGGTTAGTTTTACTGCTCAGCACATCCTGGTTATTTATTTGATTCTTGGAGGTCCATCCAAAGCCTCGTGAATCCTCTCGTAAAAGCAAGCCAGTTAATTTTAAACGGCCCCGGAGCACAGTGAAGCGCTGGTCTGGAAAGCTCAAGTCACAGGATCAGCCGCAGACGTGTGTGGAAAAATCCCGAGACAGCTGGGATCTTAATTGGGGTAGAGACTGCACCCTGGCGAACATGCTGCATTAGGGTCGCACCCCAGACCAGAAAGCTCCTTGCTTGGTCAGCAAGGTCAGGGTTGAAAGATTTCAGCAGAGCAGACTGCATTGGCATTGGGGACGCCTTTCAGTTGAAAAGCAGGGGGCCAGCCCACAGCTCCTGGGGAGACTGCCTGCTTTCTTCTTATCCTGGGAGATACTGCTGCGCTCCTCTGCGTGTTCAACCGCAATCTCAGCAGCCAGCAGGCCCCGGGCACCCCTTCCTTGCCTAGAAAGTATTGTTCCCAGGGACGGTTAGCTACTTCCGGTTCCTTGGCAAGGTTTGTGTCCTGACCTTTGCCTCACTTCTGTTTCTGACATACTCTTTTTTTTCTTTTCTTTTTCCTTTTTTCTTTTCTTTTTTTTTTTTTTTTTTTGAGACAGGGTCTTATTATGCAGTTCAGGCTGACCTAGAACTCACTTTTGTAGCCCAGGCTGGTCGCAAGCTCGCACCTACTCCTACCTCAGTCTCCCCAGTGCTGGTACCACGCCTGGCCCCCATTCCTGACATTATTCTGAAAGTTTGTGTGACACCATGAGGCATCCAACAAAAATAAGAAATATACAGAAAAGATGAAACAAAGTCTTATTTGTGTGGTATTCAAATAAATGCATAATAGATCACTCCAAATTAGAACTAATTGAATTGAAAATTATTTCGAAGAGAAGATGAGTGAATATACAACGATAATTCTCTTGTGTCATACAAATAAAAAACAATGAAATAGAAGCTTATCAACAACAGTTTCTACAGCAATAAACAAATGTCCAAGAATAAATTTAAATTATGAATGAGATTCTTCAAAAGAAAATTATAAGTAGTATAATATTACATGTTTGAATAAATGAAAAAACATACCTCTTCTACAGATAAGAAAACTAAATATTGTTTCACAATTTCATTTATTTGAGAGTTGCTTTATAGGTCAATACAATTTCAGTCAAAATTGAGGATGCTTGTAATTTCAGATAAGCAGGGCTAGGATAATCCTGCTGAGAGAACACTCCGGAGCCAGGAAAAAAGAGTGAGAGGGGACAGTGCAGAGGTCCAGGGAGGAGCAGTCCAGTCTGCAAGGCCTGGGGGCCCGGAAGCCCTGAGACTGAGGGGAGGCACATCAGGGGAGTGAATGAGCAGCAAAGAAAGGAGAAGAGGAACAGGAAACAGAAGAAACAGGAAGTGGGGCACAGAGCAGAACCGGCGTCAGGGTCTGATTTTGAGCAAAGGATTTGGTGCAAAGCAGGGTCACAGATGAACCTGCGTGTTAATGGGGTCCACGCCCACTATTGAATTGGAAATTGTATGGAAGGTAGCAAGGGGAAAAGAAAGAAGAGCAAGTAGCAGGGATTATGAAGTCAAAAGGTGTCGACAGACACTTAGAATGGAACAAAATTGCTATAGGTACCTAAGCAGAAGGCAGAGGCAAACCTTAGGATCTAAAACAGAAAAGTACAAAAAAAAAAAAAAAAATACTGTCGGAGCATGACAAAAAGCACAGGTGGCACATCCACAGCGGCCTCTACGTCACGGGGAAAATTGTGGACAAGGGTGCCTACTCTCACCAGTCTCTGCTGCTTAGTGTGGTGCTAGAGTTCTAGCCAGAGCACTGGGTGAGAGAAAGAAGCGGAAGCCACGCTGCTGTGTGCAGGGCGGGCAGCTGGGGCTGGAGGACTCCCTGAGCCCAGGAGTTCAACATCAGCCTGGGGACACAGCGAGACCCAGGGCCTTCAGAAAATTTAGGGTTTTTTTTTTTGTTTGCAGATGATGTGGACACGTCTACAGAAAACTCTAAACTTCTGCCAGAAAACTGTTAGAACTAACAGGTGGAATATTACTCATCCATGTAACAGCATGGCTAGAGCAAGCCATTGTTTGATGAAGCAAAATAGCCAGGCAGGAGTACCAGCACTGTGTAGCTACACTCAGCTAGGAAATACAGACGATGACTGCAAGAAATTGAGTAGGCTGTTATGTTACTATGGCATTTGGCATGCTAATATGGTGTTTGACATGTTACTATGGTGTTTGGCATGTTACCATGGTGTTTGGCACGTTAGTATGGCATCTGGCATGTTAGTATGGTGTTTGGCATGTTATTATGGTGTTTAGCATGTTAGTATGATGTTTGGAATGTTGTACAATGTTTGGTGTGTTAGTATGGTGTTTCGCATGTTAGTGTGGTGCTTGGTATGTTAATATAGTATTTGTTATGTTAGTACGATGTTTGGCATGTTAGTATGGTGTTTAGTATGTTACTATGATGTTTGGTGTGTTAGTATGGTGTTTAGTATGCTACTATGATATTTGGTGTGCTAGTATGGTGTTTGGCATGTTATTGTGGTGTTTCATATGTTAATATAGTGTTTAGCATGTTAGTACAATGTTTAGCATATTAGTATGGTGTTTGGCATGTTAGTACAGTGTTTGGCATGTTGGTATGCTGATACTTTAAGTTGGGAGGAGGAAAGTATAGGTATAGACTGGTCACAGAAATCATGGTAGGATTCAAGCAAATTCTAAAGAGGGCTAGCCATATACAACAATCACGAAATGACAGTTTATAATGTACCTCTCAAAAAATTAGAAGCGAGAATCTGGAATGATTTCATTATAAAAGCAGGTAAGTGTTTGGGACAGATGCTGTGTGAACCTGACTCAACCTGACTATAATGGGCACACGTGTTTCAAGCAGGTATGGTGGCACGTACCTGCCATCCCAGGTACCCAGAAGCCCATGGAAGGAGTGCAGCTGAAGCCCCCCAGACAAAGTAACAAAGCCTTGTGTCTGTGTAAGTAGTTTTAAAAGGGGCAGGGATGTAGCTCAGTAGTACGGTGCTTGCCTAGTGTACAAAAACCCTGCATTTAATCTTGACTACCACAGAAAGTTACAGAATACTGTATTAATATATATTTTAGATATTTATAAATAACTTATTCATAAATTTGAACTAGGAGGAAGTAGTTGTATACATAGTCTCCTTCTTGGGGCTTGTGGGTTAGCTCAGTTGTTATATATTTATAATTAAATATATAATATATTTATATATGCATTCTTATATATTTATGAATATATTTATATATTTATACATACGTTTTCATGTGTTTTTAAAAAGTTAAAAATAACATTAACCCTTTATAAACATAAATATCTTTTAAAAATTTATCTTTGTAAGAATATATGATGACATATTTCTTTTTAAAATGAAAAATAAAAATTATATTGTTTGCAGTTAATAATTTAACTTGCAATAATTTTATGTTCATGTCATATACTGCCCAGTTTTCAGAAATATGTTAGCATATTACTGAAGATCTCTGCAGTTTGCAATTTTTGTCTTGTTTTGAAGCAGGTCAGTATTAAAGACTATACTCAAAACCTGTATGAGTCTTTAATACATTACATGTATTTATGGAATTAAATGTGAACGCATAATGTTATGCATAGATTACAGATTGGCTGAATCCTATTGGTAACAGATTTGTCATTTCATGTTACTTACCACTTCTTTGTGCTGAAAATATTTCATATCCATTCTTCTGACAGTTGTTATTCAACTTTTACTTATTTTTGTTATTTTTTCCATGTTTTCCTTTTCTCCTTCTTGGGGCTTGTGGGTTAGCTCAGTTGTTGAAGCTTGTGCACAGGCAAACTCAGCCAGGCACAGGGGATCACGGTTCGATTCCCAGTTCCAATGCCTTCCTAAACCCCCCTTAAGGCAACCTCAGCCTGCCAAATAAAAAATAAAACAATAGAAGTTCTCCTTTTCTTCTTCTCCCAGAATGGTAAAGACTACCTATAGGAAAAAATAAAGGGCAAATTATCTAGGGAATATTTCTTCTTTTCTTTTAAGTTTTAACTTTTATTACTTTTAATAAGAGATAACAATATGAGAGTTTCAAAACATGTTAGTAACATATTCACAATAGTTGAGACACTGCATATTGTTGTCCTCACAAATGTTATACAGAACACCGGGTGTAGATGTGACAAATTTTCTAATCAATATTGGTTTTGAGGGGAAAAAATAAAAAAAAAAAAGAAAGAAAAGGAGAAAGAAAAAAAGGAGAAGAAAAAGTTTTCTTCTCTTTGAACTAGGAGGAAGTAGTTGTATTCATAGTCTAATGTTTCATAATTGCAGTGGGTTATCGGTGAAACTGGCAATGTTGAGGGCTGCTGATTTAAGCCTCTTACAGCTCATTGTACTAATCTAGCTCTGTGTTTAATGCCTCGTCATTAAGCTTTTCTGTTGGATGATCAAGTGTAAGTCAAAGCAAGATCTGTCTAACAAAATTTTCATCATTTGTACTTTTCAGGGTCAAATCTCCTCAGGATTAACTTTGGAACCATATGCAGTGCTTTGTAGAACTGTTGTCAGTTTCAGCCATCAGGACGAGTCACGGCCAATGCTTGACCAGTTTGCTCTCTGTGAAAGCCTGAGAGAACATTTTCTCCCCAAGTGACTCTAGGGACTATTTCTAAACCATAATAAAACCTGTTCAAGGTTCATCTGCTTTTTTAAATTTTTTTTCTGTACCAGTAATTGAACTCAGGACCTTGTGCTTGTCAGGCAGGTGCTTATTCTACTGAGCTATCTTACCAGCCTCTGATCTGCATTTTGTTATTGGCATGGACCCAAAATCCTAAAAATACATTAGTAGCAGACGATGGAGATAGCTCGTGGTCTAAGCATCAGCCTGGTAAGCGCAAGGACCCGGGCTCGATTCTCGGTATCACATGCCACATGTGGTGGCACATGCCTGTAATCTCAGCACTGGGGAAGCTGAAACAGGAGAATCGCTGTGAGTCTAGCTGAGTAGTGAGACATTGTACCAAATAAATGAGTAAACAATTTTAAATAAATAAATAAATGTGATAACATTTAGTGTTACTCTAAAATATTTTGCATGGATCCTAAATAAATGCTTTACAGTTGAGTATTAATAATTTATGTGTAACTTTAACACAATTTTATACTTATTTCTACATAAACATTTACCTCAGATATTAGTTCAAGAATTCCCAGGTACATGTTGTTTCCTTACATGAATGGATTCTGCTATTTGGAATCTTAAATTTTTGTTTGAAAACTAAGCATATTATAACAGATGTATTAAACTTTTAACTCAGGAAGTTGGCAGAAGTAGTAACTTTTTAGAAATCTGAGCATAAAAAATTAATAAAATCTAATTCTAAAAATTACAGCAAGGTTTCAAGATTTCCTGTAAACTAATAAGGATGTAACAAAAGAAAAAATTAAGTAGACTATGGATGGGAAAAGGCATGAAAGGAAAGGAAGAAACATATTCTTCCTTTTTTCAGGACTGAGCAATGGGCCCTCAGCTGATGACCTACATCCCCAGCACTTTTTCAAAAAATTATGAGGCAGGGTCTTGCTAGCTCACTGTGGCCAGGGCTGGACTCACTTGCAGTCCTCCTGCAGTGCAAGAATATCAAGCGCACCCCCACCTGTTGTCTACCTGCAGTCTTTTTAAATCAAGGAATCACCAGACAAAGTAAGATAAAGGGCCAGCCAGACAGGTCAGTGGTCTCAAGCACCCCTGGACTGGCGTTTGATCCCCAGCGTCACATGCCATTCTGGCCCTGAACCTGGGGTGCACTGAGATGGTGACTGAGACTGGATGTGATAGCGCACCCCTGTAATCCCAGGGCTTGGGAAGCTGAAAACAAGCACATCACTACAAGTCCAATCTGTGTAGTGAGACCCTAGAGACCTTGTACAATAAAAAGAAAAAGATGAAAATGTTTCCCATCAAATAGACACAATTTTTTACTTTCAATATTCAGTGACCAAAATATTATGAAAATTTGTGGTGTCTGATGGCCTCTGGATGTATGAACAGGTGCAGTTTTCAGAAATGAAGTTGTCAACATTTACCCACATGGGAAGCACCCCTAAGCCTGCTAATGTGATAATGAGATCCAGAGGATTTGCTTCACAAAAAGCCTTAGCTGTCTGTCCATAGACTGTTATAGACAAGAAGATTTCTGCATCGTGCCTTATGATAAAAATAAAACTGGGGAAAGAACCCAAGAATCTATCACTTTCGGTTATGGTTGCCAGGCTGCCATTAAATGAAGCAGATCTATAGGTGGCAAGTTTAAGAAATAAACTGAATTCTCCCATTTTCCTAGGCCTATTATTAAGTGAAAAGCTAAATCATGAATAAGTAAATTTTCATCCCATTTTTGGAATGACATTTGTATAATTTAAGTCTGTAGATAGATTAGATTTCTAGGTCCTGCCATGGGACATGGTCTAGAAAAGCACGTGCTCTTGAGATGGCTCGAAAAGCGGGACAGGATGACAACCAAGGACGTTCATCTTTTTTCCCATTCAGCTTTGTATGATTTGTAATTCTTAAAAGTTTATTGATGGAAACCTTTGTCATTTTGAAACGTATTTTTTTAAAGGTCAACACGATGGCCATTCATGGAAAATGATACTGAAGCTAATAACACGAACTAGATAGAAACAGAGCCATTCTAGAAGTCGTTTGATGGAGTTCAAGCCCTGCCCATGGGCGAGCTTGAGATGGTGAATGGCTTCTTCTGTCTCTTGTCTTTCCAGCTAGTCAATAGGGGTGGCTATGATTCTACCCACCAGGAACATTTTGAGTATTATCCCAATGTATGTCTCATGTTTGTAAAACACTCAACACACATATAAGAAGTACTGTTTGCTATTTTTATTGGGGTTACGGAAGAGTATTTTCCAAGAAAACATTTGGTGTTCTCAAGTTGAAAATGGAAAAAAAAAAAAAATGAAAGGAAACAACTGAGCAGGTGTTTTTTATCTCGAAGAAGTCTGAAATCAGAATAGTTCACCATTAAGTCTTTATTAATAATGAAATTATTAGCAAAACAATGTTAATGTCTTTTGTAAACACACAATAAAAAGGGTGTGACAAAAATGTAGAATAATTTCTGGGAAGCCATACTTGAAAAGAATTATTATACCTGTAACCCCAGCACTTGGAAGGCTAAGGCAGGAGGATCATAAGTTCAAGGCCAGCCAGGGTTGCAAAGTGAATTCAAGGCCAGCCCAGACTGCATAGTGAGAATCTCTCTCTAAAATTCAGCCAGCCAGTGAAAGAAAGAAAGAAAGAAAGAAAGAAAGAAAGAAAGAAAGAAAGAAAGAAAGAAAGAAAGGGAGGAAGAGGGAAGGAGGGAAGGAAGGAAGGAAGGAAGGAAGGAAGGAAGGAAAGAAAAGAAGGAAGGGGTGGGGAGGGATACGTGTCATGCATCCCACCATGCGTGGTGACCTGCCTTTCCCAAGCCTGCAGCTATTGTGAGGGAGACGCATCTCACCTTCAGCAGCTGCTTGGGAACCAGACAGTGGACAGACACAGGACCAATGTGGAAAGGAACAGCGTATGCTCTCGTGACGCAGAAACATACCTCTGTGCAGATGTACGCAGACCCTTGAACTCAGTAGGACTATAGATCACTGTTAATAAATTTAGCATCATAAAACAATGTGGAATGTGTGCAAAATACAACCTAGAACATTATTATTATTATTATTATTATTATTATTATTATTCAGGAGCTTCATTCAAAATTTGCAAGAGATGCCAGGGTATTTGACGTAAGACTATTTTCATACAGCATCATGAAGGTTTGCCTAAAGTGCACACATAGCCAACAAAGCTGTGCCCTGGATGGGCCAGGAATTTCATGGATTCAGCCTCAAAGCTCCACTGTAGGCAGGAATGGCAGTTTTATGAGCTTAAATACCTTTCTGGTGGATAATGTGGTTTTCCTAAGCTGAAATTGGAAGAAGTGATGAAGAAGTGTTCCTCCACAATAAGTGATTTGGCCAAGTTCCATGCATTTTCTTGTCTTGTCATCTTTAGAATGGATATTCGAATGCTTGTGTCTGTTTTCTGATTTTAGATCTCTGGAACACTCAAGAACGGAAACTTTGCCGGGCATTAACCCCTTTTCATATCTAATTAAACCTGTCTTAGTAGAGAATTTACCACTGCATCGTTTCTTTCATATTTCATGTATAGATATGGACAGCCGCCCATTTTTACCATGCACTGCATGTTGAAAGATCAAATACATCAGCATAATTTAAATAAATCTGAGCACTATAAATTCCCACCAGATTCAAGATCACAAATGGAGACAAGAACAAGGGTATGTGTGATGACATTAAACCGCAACTAATATGAAACGCAACAGAAATACATCTCTGCGGAGCACCTCATAAATCTGCAGTGCTCATCTCCATGCAACCTTAGTCAGCCAAAGCCCCACCCCTCAGGAGAGAGATGCGCCTCTTAGGCACGTAATATTTGTGGGAGTGAGATGCGTGGATTATCCACTTACATGCTGTGGTTTTGGGGTCAAGAGACATTCCAGCCAGCCTTCTAGAGTAATAAAAATTCCATGACAATTAAAGAACATACTAAAGTAAAAAACACCCTGACATTCAGAATTTTGAAGTACGTAACTCTTGTGCCTTACTGCTGGGTTTATCTCAGACTTCACTGAGATTTCAGGCGGAGGCAAAAGTGTTTCCTGCCTTTTTTTGGATTGATTACACCAGTTGATTGTCAATGTGATCAAACTACTCTCTCTCTCTCAAAGAATGGATCATATTGTAAACAAGGATTTTTTTTCTTATTTTAGCCTGAGAATATCTGAATAAAAGTTTTAATGAAAGAGCAGGAAGGGCTGGCGAGATAGCTCAACATTCTAAGCACTTGTTTAGGCAAGCATAGGGACCAGGATTCGATCCCCAGCACCACTTGCTGCACCAGCCTTTCCCCCTATTGTGTGTGCTGAGCTGACAGCCAAGATCGGGTGTGGTAGTGCACACCTATAATCCCAGCACTGGGGAGGCTGAAACAGGAGGATCACTATGAGTCAGAGCTACATAGTGAGACCCTACACCAAATACACGTTTTTTAAAAAAGCTTCAGAAAGACAAGGAAAAGAACAGAAAAATGAGAAAGAAAATGCAAACTGGATGAGGACTAGGGAAAAGAGAGAAACAGAAATTAGCCAGAGCTACTGTGGTTGCCAAAACTGAGAAATTAAAGTTTTCCAATGAAGCAGGAAATCTCTCTTGGTTTTCCTCACTACATCTAATGTTTCCTGGTACATGGACTTCCCCATACCCTAGATGCCAGTGGTGCGATTTTTTTTGGGGGGTGGGGTACTTTTTAGAGCAGGGTCTACAGGGCATCCAGGGTCTCAATACTAGACTGGACTCATAGTGATCCACTTGTTTACAGCCTCCAAAGAGCTGGGATTAAAGGTGCATGCCACCATGCCCAGGTCTTAATTGCAGTCTCAGCGTGCCCCAGGGGGCGGGGCTGGCATGGAACTCCCTGAGGTACGACAGAACCACGCTCGCAGGCCTCCCTGGCAGCACTCCCCAAAGTAAGACAAGGAGCACAAGCTCTTTCTTTTCCACATTAAACCAAAGTTAACTCACTTTCTGAAGCAGATAGAGAACTCATCAAGAGAAGTCTCACAAGAGCTTCACTAGATGTTAAGAAAGGTGAACTAAAATAATCCAAAGACATGAGGTAGCAGGCACAATCTGGTGAATAGTATCTACTAGTTAAAATAGAGAGTGAAACAAAAGTCATTGAAGGAGGGGAAAAAAGAAGATAAAAGTCATACATACAAAGGGGAAATGAAGAAATGCAGTAGACAATCAGAAGTAAGCTTACAGAAGACAATGGAGCCGGCCGTGCCGGCCCTACCTCCAGGGGACGCTGAGAAGGCAATTGAAACTGGTTGTGGTGGTGGGTGCCTGTATTCCCAGCACTCTCGAGGCTGAGGCAGGAGTATCACTGTAAATTCGATGCCGGCTAAGGCTACAAAATGAGTTCAAGGCCAGCCTGATCTATGCCAGGAGACAACCCTACCTCAGAAACAAAGAAATAATCAAACACAACAGATTCACTATGGGAAACAAGAGAATGGGAGCCAGTGACTATAGGTCTTCAGTCAAGCCAGTACTTGTCTGGCAAGTGCTGGGTCCTCAGTTCAATTCCCAGTGCCAAACGGAGAGAGAGGGAGAGAGAAACAAAGAGAAAATGGAAGTTTCTTACCATTGTAAAACTAAGTATTACTGTTTTGATAATATTTAAAGCATTAAATAGAAGGTTGATTATTAAACAGATGTAAAATAATTGTATTAAAATTCTGTTTATATATCATTGTTTTGCTTTTCCAATTAATGTACTATCATTTTAGCAAAAATATCTCTATCTCCTTGTTTCTATCATCTGATAGACATTTCATATACATAAACTGATATCAGAGCAGTTAGTACATAGTATCTTCAGTGAAGGGAACTTCATGTGTATATGGTAATCAATTCTACTTGAGTAGCCACAGCTATAACATTAGAGTTTCCTGTTTTCTCAATGCCTATGTGGTCAGTGTTTTAGGATTGCCCATGTGTTTGATGCATACGTTTCAAAATCATCTGGAGGTTTCTTCATTATTATTCCTGTATGTACAGATTTATGAAAACAAGCAGTGATTTTGGTGGCATCCTGTCAAAATCAAGGATCTAATGGTGACTGCTGTTTTGTAGGTTTGCATTGTTTTCATTCTTTTATGGAAAAATAACAACAACCAGGAACAATGGTCACAGGCAAAACTTTGCAACACCAATTGCCCTGAAAAGGAAACAAATATTTCACACACTCACACGAGAAAAAATACTGTCCGTTCCTGTGAGCCTTTCAACCTCTTTTGTGTTCCAAGAAATTGCAAGTAATGAAAACAGGGCAGAGCCAATCAAATGGGTGTGTATACCAGTGCACTGTGAGAGTTGAAAGCTCTGCATTAAAATAAGGTTTATGCATAATTCATAGGCTATGCATGTTTATGTAAATTACCAAAGGCGGAAGTGTATAGGAAACCAGAATCTGAGGTAAAATGACGATGTTATAATATACTGCTGGACTTGCATCTCACCAATTCAACATACCCCCGTTAAACTATTCTTGGAAATTACATCATATGCCAGTTCACACTAGAAAGTCTAATAAAGCTTTGAGGTTTATACATATAGCATATTTTTCAACATTCCTTTCAAATCCAATATACTGTTAAATACTGAAAATTAGCCATATAGGATTCAGGCAACTTTGAAATGAAGATGTGTACATCAATTCCTATAAGTGAGTGTTAGCTAAGGTAGCTAAAAGCAATGGCTAGAAATGTATAGACACAGTTTTTAATGTATAGAGATTTCTACTTTTCAAAAAAAATTAAGAGGAGAAGAAATGAGTGTTTTTCTCTTTGGGAAATAGGGCCAGCGAATGCTTGGATGACCTATACTATGTAGACAGCCGCCTCCCATTCGCTATTAGGCTCCCTCCCTCCTGCCTGTGTTCTGCCACCTTGGTCAGTGACCTCCTGACCTCCTAGTTAGCTCCAAAAATGTTGGCACTTAGCACTGAATTGGCAAAGGAGCATTTTAAAATTTAAAATTAGTAAGTATGGGCTTCTAAGGAATGCTTTGTCACCCAGCTAAGTCCACTGCACCCGAAACTCATTGTTCTGCCATTTTTTTAAATTGTTGCAAAGACAGCAGGCATTTTAAAGTCATTTCTGTTTTCTCCCTTCCTAATGTACTGTGTGGACCACTTTTCATGTATGTTAACATACTGTATGCAAATGATATTTAATGTGTTTTATTCACAGAATGCATTTACAACTCATCTCGGGTATGGGGAGGCGGTGGCTTCACTTCTGCATGTGAACCTGAAAAGGGCTATGTATCATTACATTTGTAAAGTGAGAGGAAATTTAAGTGGAATGAAGAAAGCTCACAGATGTCATCATAGAAATTGTCTCTGTTCCGAAGTCACCTATTAGTACCTTTTTTTCACTCCATAGACTCAAACTCTGTTTGCTGAATCTTGCTCCTCTAAGATTCTGAAGCTCTTGTCATTTGAAGCCATTATCCCTCCCATTATGCATGCTTAGGTCCACGCACACTGCTTCTCTCAGAAATCAGGAGAAAAGCTCAGAAACTGCAAACACTTTCAGGTGAAGAAATAATTAACTTAAACATTTGTGCGCTGGGTACCACTACAGGAACGGAAAGCAGTTTCGGACACATCTAATCACTGTGTGTTTTATTTATGCCACTTGAAGACTCCTAAATGATTCGAAACAGTGTATTTTATTTTAAACAGTTTCAGACACTACCTAGTATACAGTATTTAGAATGTAGACTAGCTTAAATGTGGAAGGCATATTGAAATTCCAGACTACATAATATTATACAGACCCAAAATGAACATCTCTAATTACTATAAAAATAATGTGAAGAATGTGTACAGCACAATGCTCTCATCCTGCTAATTTCTAGAAATAGAGTCCTTTAAGTCGTTATTATTTTCATTGTACGTATAGAGTGACCGAGAAAAATGCCAGCAATTACTCTGTGAATGGTGTTCCACCCTGGCACAAAGCTATAACTGATTTGCATGTCGCATTGTTGGAAATGAGGCCCGTGACACACAGATCATGGTCGCCTGAGAACGCACGCCCACCATCCCTGCCCGCTCACAGAGACACCACCACTTATGGATCAAAGGGAACGTGGTGGCCGCCATCCTGGCCTATTAAGACACGCCATGCTGTAGGAATTTTAAATATGGTTTATAAGTGGGCTTTTATCATTCGAAGGATATTTTTCCTTTGTTATGTAAACAAAAGGAATTCTAAGGCAAACTTCTTCCATGGAAATATTTATCTTTCACCTGCATTGCCACATTTTCCCCTAAGTAAAAAAGCATGCAATATAAAAATTAAAAATCCTAATTACTTGATCTAATAGGAAACAATTTTTTGTATTTTTTATAATATGGATGAAGTCTTCTTTAAATTTTAGAGTAAGAGAGAAAAAAATGTAGATAAAATCCACTAATCTTTGAGCAGTGGCTTAGTGGTTTCCATGGTGATGCAAATCTACAAATACAGACTCAAGTGAGGCAACTTCTACCTCATTTACTAGGGAAAAGAAAGCAAAATAGAATTTTATTTTCAATTACCTGGATAATTATCTTCATATTTAATGTATATGACTTGTGACTTACTTGCTATTGTTCAGCCTTGTATTTAGGAAAACTAAACATTCATTCTGGATATTTTTGGGAACTAAATATTTTGAATTTAACATAATGAGAGATTATTATTATTTCTTGGAGTTAAATAAAAGCTTTTTTTAGTAACTAAACAGTGAATCAGTTACAGAACTTCAAAAGGATTAAGCTTTCAGCAGTGAGATATTTTTCTACTGAAAATGTGAAAGCAGACACATGAATGCATTGCAGATTTGATGTCTGCCCTGTGGGACAATGTATAGCAGATTGCTCCCACGCGTTATGTGCCAGGACTCACCTAGTGAGGAGTATGTAACAGATAGGCCCCGGAGTGTAATTTACTAAGCACGCTTGTGAGCTACTTCCACAGGGCCCTCACTGACACCTTTGTTGTCCTCTAACTGTCACAAGTCTTTATCATGCACCTTATATTCTACTGCTGGATGAAACTGATCGATAATGGATGATAAGAGGAAAATCAGTCACATGTGGACAAGGCTAGCCTGGTAGGACCGAAATGGAGTTTGCTTCTGCTTCTCTAATAATTTCCAGCTGTGTTCTACTTTAAGAAAATGCCCAACATGACACTCCTAACTTAACTCAGTCACACATGTCGTACAGGTAGCATTTTTCAGATGACATCAAGTTAGAAGGGGTTGCTAACACTTGCGAATCAAAGATCAGAATTCAAAGTGACCTTGATAAATTGAAGACACAGCATGAATCAGATGGAAATGCTGGCTAGCCACAGGTCCTAGTAGATGGGAAAAAGCTAAATGAGGATGCAGCATTCATCTATGTGTGCATTCATTAAATATTGAATGCCTACTATGTGTCAACTACTGAAAATCATTTAACACAAATACACGGGGTCTGGACACCCGTCTCTTCCTTTATTGCACAGCTGGACCCTTTTAGAAAATCAGTCCCTTTCAAACTTGATGTTCCTACCTTGTGGAAAACTGATGAACTTAGGACCAAAAAAAAAAAAGTGTAGCGGGCCACGACATAGAACATTGTATTTGCATATCGATACAGACGGTCATTCTCTTTAAGGACCAAATAAGTCCTATTTAATGTTTAGCTTTTGGCTACTACAGAATTATAATAAAAGCCATTAAGAATAGCTTCCTGGTTTGACCTTCGTATGCCAAAATTCAGTGTGTTCACTAGGTCTTTAAAACTCAGTTCCCCTGGTGTTTTCTCTGTGTTTTCATGCGAGCTGTGCTGAGAAAGAGTAACACTCATGTTGGTTGTACTGGCACATCTTACACCTCCTGTCTCAGCATAAGCATTAATTTGTCTTTCACTCTTAGAAATGAGAGAGTTAAACAATAAATTACATGATCCCCTCATGCACTGAAGTATCTACAACTGTACACATCCTCTACATCTGGGATCCAATAAGGGGTCCAATAAGATGTATGCCCACCCACCGGCATGTCGCTGGACTTGGAGAGAAATTTAATGTCAACAGGACTTTTCAGGAGAAATCAGGGACCCAAAGACGAAAGAGACTTCACACAACGGTGTGATGAAGGGGGCTCAGTCCTCAAGGTGCTAGGGAGGCTGTCAAATTTGAGAACACACAGGACATCAAAGCCTACTTAATAATTTATTAGACAGTTGATTTTGTATAAAAGCTGACTTGAGTGCTATGTATAACTCGAAAGCCAGGTTCCACAACATTTTACGAACAGGCAGACAAGATAATGGTTGATAACAGCAATAACCATTAGGAAAACCACATATATGAGGAATACGTAACTGGAAGAGAAGTCTTACCACCTACGCTCCATTCCTTGAAAGTGGATAAGGAATGTTATCCACTTATAACTAATGTTTGGTAACTATGCTAGTTAGGTTATATTTTTCGTATTTGTCTCTTCTTATTTTTTCAGGCTTAGGAGTGAAGAAATAAAGAGTTAAATTTTTAAACAGCCACGGAGATGCTCTCTAAAGCAATTACTTCTTCTGTCACCGAGAGATAAATGTACCGCCACCAGACGTCACAAATGTGCTCTTCCAGACTCTACTATAAATTACTGTCAGAGCACACCATTGAAAACCTTCCCCTTCTTATTTAGTAAAGACACTTTCCTTTTCATTTTTATGTAGAAGAAGAAACTTGCTCCAGTGATTGGTGAACACATTATTAACAATATCCAATGTGATGTAAATCATTGCATTCACTTATTAATACCTAAAACTATTTAGCACTGAAATCCACAGACACGCTGGAACAGGGTGGTGGGGCAGAGGGTCCCTAGGGACACAGGCAAGTTCTCTGCCACCTTCTGGAGGTGCAGAAGCAGCTGAGTCAGGGCAAGGAATTCCCAAGTCGACTCTAATGCAAAACAAGCCTGTGGAGGAATAATTTACTGCAAAGTCGGTGCTGCAGGCTTCCTCAGTTATGGTCTCCTCCTCCTCAGAAGAAATTATCTTACAGTCATTCACATCATATCACTCTGCCCAGTTCTTTTAAAATATAATATGAGTTTTAATTAAATATCGCCTCGTCTGCTTCTCCATGAGAGGAATGCACATCAATTTCACGTTTACTTCCTTCCCACTTTCTGTGAGGTTACTGTAAATAACTTGCTGTCTCTGTTCTCCCTGGTGCACTGAAACCACTAAAGAGAGACCATTTACTGGGGCTGCAGTTGATTTTGCAACCAATCCAACGGTAGCTGTAAAGTGTACTCGGCAGTCCGTGCTTGGTCGGGAATTGCTCCCCTTAGCCTGCACCCCGCCCACTCGTGAGTTGCTCCCAAGATCCCAGCTTGGAGTGTTACTGTACAGATCTCATGTCCCTCCTGTGATGACACCGTAGTAAGTGGCTGGAATTGTGCCAGGCGACAATGCCAGCCTTCCTTGTCGTAAGGACCTGTCTGCTGCAGCGCGTGTCTAGATGTCCCCACACAGCCTCACCGGTCACAGGTGGGAGCTTGCGTTTGCTGCCTGGTGACTTCGATTGGCTGCTGACTGCCTCCTGCCCGACTGCTCTGCCACAGGCTGTTGCTCCCATAAGTAGCTAGGACACTGCCTGACCTGCCGTGCCTAATTCCCCCCTCCTCTACAGCACTCTGACCACCAGTGGCTATGCCCCTGCATAGGTCTTAAACATGTAAGTGTTTAAACACGCCAGGTTCTTTTCTAAAGAAGACCTCAGCGCGTGTTGTTCCACCATCTTGGAAAGCGCTCTCTTCTGCCCTGTACGGTGGCTGCCTCTTCACCCCATGAACCCCACACACCGCCAGAGCCCTGCCGTGCGTAGGGAATTCCTGTTCACTGATTGTCCCAGCACGCTGCATCTTCCGTGGCACGTAAGCGCACCTAAATACTTCGTGTGTGTGCTGACATAGCTTGCCTTTGCCCACTACACTGCGCAGTGTCGAAAGGCAAGAACACCTGCTATTTGTGAGCACCATGTATGGGCTTCTAGCCCTGAGCCCAGTGTCTGACAACTAAGCACTTGCAACTCCCCAAACCCCGTGGATGAGTGGTGAATGACACAAGAAGCAAGGGAGAAGAAAAGCATTCTCCCTGTGGGCACGCATGCACACACACACACACACACACACACACACACACACACACACACATGCACGCACGTGCAGCAGAATTCATGTGGCCAAGTAAGGAGATTAAGCTTTAAGATTCCGAACAGAACAAAAGTCACCTAGCTCTTGAGAATGTCCCTTAACCTTTCCCCTTCGGGCTCCAGAACTTCTGCAAGGCAGTAGTTAAATGACAGAGAAAAGGCCTTCTATGGGGAAACCAGCTAGCCCAGGAGAAGACATACACAGACACAAAAAGAAGTTTGCGGCACCAGCCATGCCCCCAATAATAGCCGTGTAATGATGCCCACGATCTCGCTGCTCCTGCCCCTGTGTCAGGGTTTCAATCAGTCACTTGGCACACCCTTTAAATCTAGAGTAACAATCAATGATCACCAGAAAGCTGAAGAAAGCAACCATCTTTCTCCATGAACCAAGAGGCAGGGGGCTGGTAAAATGCCTGCCTAGCATGTGAAAAGCCCAGGGTTTGACTTTGGTAATCCAGTCCTAGAAAAGAAGAAAGAAGAGGAGAAAGAAGAAGAGGGGAAGAGGAAAGAGGAAAGAGGAAAAGGAGAAGGCAGAAGAGAGAAGGAAACGTAAGAAAAATTAGAGACTGAGAAAATACATTCCCCAAAGGAAACATTGAAGTGTTTTAGTTATAAAATAAGAGGAGGAGGAACTGGCTGCATTCCGAAGTGGAAAAGGAGGCTGAGGTGGCGGGAGATGAGGACGAGGCAGCAACAGCAGCAGCGGCAGCCACTCCGGGAAAATCCCACCCTGAGGAATGGAAAGCTATTAAAAATGAAAATATAACAAAAATGAAACTTTCAACACAAAAGTTGATGGCCAGAGGTCCTGCAAATAGGAGAAACAGGGATGGAAACTGGTGCAGAAAGAAGACTTGAAGACAACGCAAAGAATTGGTACCAGGAATTCTGAAGCCTGTCGCTTTGGTCTTTTGGGCATGGCCCGCAGGTCATTTTCTAGCATTTCTTGGTGGACAAACCTGCTCTGTGCAAGTCCCTTGGGCGATGAGTAGCCATTTATAGCCCACAGGAAGTTTAAACAATCAAACCAAAACACAGAAAAAAAAAAAAAAAAAAAAAAAAAACTCAATGTATATTCTATGTACTGATTACCTAAAATTTACTGGAATTGGCACTTAAGGCTACCAACCTATTTATTTTTAATGCTTAAAATATTAAGTACACATTATACATTCAAAATTTTCACACAAATTTGAAAATTTACCACCTCAGAAATAAAAAAAAATAAAAATAGAATTCATTTTAAAAAGAGAAAGCCCTTGTTTTGAGCTCTTAAAAGTCTGTTTTAGAACCAACTGACTGTGAAAAGAGGTAATTAATTAATTATCACCCAAATGAAGACAGATGATATCTCTGACCTAGGTTTTCTAAAATTAATATATAAATTATGACGAGAATAAAGCACGCCTAGAGAATCGGTTAGAGCCATCCTAGGAGTGCGTTTTACGTGGAAGAAGCCTAGTCCTCAACATCTCTTATTTTTTTAGGTCTTTATTACCCTTCTGGAAAAAGATTATAAATGAATGACCACAGCAAAAAGGAGACAAGGTGGCACTGACGAGTGGGAAAAAATTAAGTTTGAAACATTCAGAAATCTTTGACTGCGGTAATCGGTTTGCTACATGTACAGGAATACGAAGCCTGTTCTTTTGCTTTAAAAAAGAAAGAAGATTGTTGGTGTATCAAATAATTAAGCAAGTCACCTTTGCTTTCCTCTCACCCTGCACAGACTGGAGTGCTTCTGAGAGACCAGAGAGTTTCAGAACCATAGGTAATAAAAGCTTCTCTTCTCTTTTTGTTTTATGAGCCAGCGCTTTGGGAAATCAAGTAAACTTATATCCACTGCAAGCCAATAAGTTAATTTTTTCTCCCCCAAAAAACCTTATGGAGAGAGGAATTGTTTCAGCTAAGGTCACATTTGTGGATGACTTAGTGGGCCTCTGATACCTCTTCACGTTACTCTGTAATGCTCCACTCAGGCTTGCCTTTCTCCATTGATTGTGCTCTGCCAGGAACAAGCCTTACCTCCTGCTGGCCTGGTCTCTGTCAAGTATCAAGCAAGACATCATCAATTAAAAACTGACGGGTGATAAGAAAGTGCCAAGTGCCAGACAGCTGTGACACAGCAGGTCTGTTTCCCCAGAAAAATGACCAGCGGGGGCTCCACTTGGAATAAAACGACATGTTTGTAGAAGATTAGCTATAAGAAAAGATTCTCTTCCTCATTTCATAGAATATAAAAAACAAATATATTAGGAAACAAAAGAGTCCCTCGTTTTGCATGTGTTACTATCATGCTGGCCCAAGCCCAAAGACAGAACTGCATAGGACTTCGATTAGGTTGTACATAGTAAAGCCTCTCCTTGGATTCCTCCTACTTACTTTCTCCTTACAGAAATGACAAATAAAAGCTTTATGGAGATATAGATATAGATATAGATATAGATATAGATATAGATATAGATATAATCAGCTCTGCGCCAAGTTATTTATTAGAAGAAATCTCCTATCAGGGCAATGCATCCCTCCTTTCATTGCCTCTCTCGTGTCAGGGGATACATGTCTAGTACAGATCCTGAAGAATTTCTTTAAAATTTAAAATATGCATGCTCTTGATCCTACCCCTTGCACGAATATTTCTAGAGTGCTGAGTTAGAGAAAGGTAAGTCACGGTCTAACAGCCAGAAATTGGCCTGGCCCCTATGGCTAGGCCTTAGACAACTGCTTTCTTACGCAGTCCCCACAGTGGTTTCTTGGTGGACTGAGAGGAGCTCTCACGCAGAACCTGAATGTCAGACAATCGTTTTATAACCATAATGAAATGAAGTGAAAACAAATGAAATCAAGCAAAGACTCTTTTCATGAAATGTGCTCAAATCACCTAACGCAAACCCAAATTGTCTCTGTCCTACCTAGGGCCCTCTTACTAGTGTGACTTCCTGCTCCCCATAAAGCCAGTGCTTTGTTACTGCAAAGAGCAATGCTGTAACAGTAAATCCGAGAAACTATTTGCACAGAAAGGCGGAAATGATGCAACAGGCGACGGGACACTCATCTGGTGAAACAGAACTTAAGAAGTGACACAAAGACAGGGATATTACAATGGCGGAAGAAATCTCTAAGACTTGTTAGAAGAGAGAGAAAGCAGAGTATACGACAACCAGAGAGAATGAGATTCCATTCTATGCTTAAGGAGAAACAAGCACATGTGTGTGTGTGAGTGTGTGTGTGTGTGTGTGTGTGTGTGTGTGTGAGTGTGTGTGTGTGCCCCTACATGTGTGTAAAACGTTCTGGGAGAATGCACGTTGGACAATACAGGCATAGGGAAGGGGCAAAAGGCAATTTCTACATTTCAGCTTAAACACAGAGCGATGCATTCTTTCACACTTTCCAGGGCTTTATGCTACATCTTTTTTAACTTTTAGAAGACGATACTTTTAAGAATTGACTTCTAGAGTGGAGCTGGGGCTCAGTGGTTGAATGCCTCCATAGCAAGGTGAGATTCTGCGTTCCAGCCTCTAGAACCACAGAAATAAGTACATGAACCTTGATAAGCTTATCATTAAGTTGAAAGTAGCTTTAAAACACGTACCATCCGAATAGCAGAGCCCAGCGTCGCGGTACGCTGTGCAATACCTGGTTTATACCCTCCTGGCCACAACTGACCATGAGATGCAGCTTGTTGCTGCTGCCTATCATCAGAAGAGAGAGTGCTGTGGCTATCACTAAGCTGGAAACACCACAATCCCAAATCTGAAGTTCGGTTTCTATGGAATGCCTATCAATTCTGCATGATGGTATGTAGTGCAATGGAAAATACTGTAGAATTTTAAGTTTTAGAAACTTAATACAGTGAAAGATACATTGTCATTGATCCTCCTCTAAATACTGCCCTTGTTAAAAATAGGATTAAATAAATATGCGTGTATGTATTTACTTATTACTGTCTTCCCTTCCAACACAAGTTTTGACAAAGAAAAACTAGTCATTCTTTAATTATGCTAATCACCAGTAACTAGAAACAACTTGGAAATCTTAGCATGTATACTTAAATAATGTTCAGATTAACTAGTTTGGAGAGGTTTCCCGGTACCATGTAAGAACTTTGGTGGACTCTGGGTAGCCTGCAGGACTCTGGTAAGCTCTGACCTTCCCAAACACACAGATGTTGAGCTTCTTCTGGGGTGGTCCAAACTTTTCAGAACTTAAGAGGCATCTGAGTGGCCTGGGGGACTCAAGAGAGCTGTGATTTGTGGGCCTAGCACAAGCATGCGCAGAGCTTTCCTGGAGCTATTTAAGAACTTTGGCAGACACTAGACTGCCTGTAGGACTCTGGGTCATTAATGGGAACTTAAATGCCAAATTTCAGGAGCAAAAGACAATCTCAATCGTGTAGCCCACCCATAACAAATCCAGGAGACAAAGACATACAGGAACTTGGATATCACCCATCTGAGATATCTGAAATAATAGCAACTGAAGTAAAGAAATTAGTCCATCAGGCTATGGAAGAAATAAGACCAGTAGTAACCTCTCAGGTCCAAAAAAAAAAAAAATGGCAACAATCATGAAAGTATTGCTCGACACAGCTAAAGAAGATGCAGATTAAAAAATAGAGGAGAATAAAAATATGATGAAACACTAAATGAACAATATATGGAAGAAATAAAATGCATGAAACAGATTCAAACAAATATCCAGGGAATTAAGAATTCCATTGAAAGCTGACAAAATCGCTTGAATGAAACTGAAGATAGACTTTCAGACCTCAAAGCAGTGGTGCAACTAATGATTATGAAAGGAAAGATCCCTTAAAACTAACAAGGAACCAAGAAATAACAATTCAGCAGCTACAAAATTACACAAAAAATAATATAAGAATAATAAGTATTAATGAAGCAGCTGGAGACAACACAGATGGCATAAAAAGACTACTTGCAGAAGCACTAGCAGAAAATTTACAGAGCATGAGAAAAGAAACTAACATATACATTAGCAAAGCATATAGAACTCCACACAGCCATAATCATAATAAATCTACACCTAGACAAATAATAATCAAAACCTCAGAAATTCAGAAAAATAAACCCAAAATATTGAAAGCTGCTAGAGAGAATAAAAAGATGACCTACAATGGGAAGCCCATCAGAATTATGGCTAATTTCTCAACCCAAACCATGAAATCAAGATGAGTTTGTAGTGAAGTATTTAAGGTACTAAAAGAAAATGTCTTCCAGGGTTGGCCAGACAGCTCAGGAGAATAAATCTTAGGCAGAGCACAGTGGCTAGGTTCAGTCCCTGGCATGCTATACCAGCCCCACCCTCAGGGCACATTGAGATAGTGATTGAAACTGGGCATGTTGATGTATACCTATAATCCCAGTGCTTGTGAGGCTGAATACAGGTGGATCACTACAAGTGTGATCTATGCAATGAGACCCAGTAGATCCTGTGGACCCTGTACTGGATATATAAAAAAAGAAAGAAAATAACTTCCAATCAAGATTGATGTATCAGCAGAAAAGCTCCCTAATACAATTACGTCATAATATAGGTAATTGAGATCAACCTCACTGCCTTTCTAAATATCATACATCTTAGATTTAGTTTGACATTAGTATTTTCCTTCAATCATTGATATTCTAATAAAGCTCTACATATTGTGATAAAAACAGTTAAACATTTTTACACAGACATTTAGAAATCTAAGGATGTACAAAATTGTAGCCTGTCAAGCCTATGGTATTTTGCCTAATCTCTTATTCTCAATAATACCCTTTTTTATCTTTTTCTGCTGGAAGATTGAGAATGTAAGTTAACAGACCAAAAATTGGAGAAAAAGAAGGGCTACGAGGATAGCCATCATTTTGGCTCTAGCCCCTCAAGATCAGTGAGGAGTCAGGACATCAGAGAACCTATGCTGTAACATCCTATAATTTAGGGGTTTCCCTAATTTTCTGGTCAAGGAGATTATGGGACCTCAGAGGAAAGGGATAAGTGAAGTATAGTGTGCCTAGGGAGAGTCACTTGAGGAGAAAACGTTCTCTCAGGCTTTCACAGAAAGCAAACTGGTCAAGCATTGGCCATGACTCATCCCAATGGCTGACACTGACAACAGTTCTACAAAGCACTGCACATGGTTCCAAAGTTAATCCTGAGGAGATTTGACCCTAGAAAGTATAAATGATGAAAGTTTTGTTAGACAGATCTTGCTTTGGCTTGCACTTGATCACCCAACGGAAAATCTTAAATATTAGGCATAAAACGCAGAGCTAGATTGGTACAAAGAGCTGTAAGAGGCTTAAATCAACAGCCTTCAACATTTCCAGTTTCACCGGTAACCCACTGCAATTATGAATCATTGGACTATATATACAACTACTTCCTCCTAGTTCAAAGAGAAGAAAACTTTTTCTCCTCTTCTTCTTTTTTTCTTCCTCCCCCCTTTGGAACCACTATTGATTAGAAAATTTGTCATAACATTTGTGAGGACAACAATATGCAGTGTCTCAACTATTGCGAATGTACTACTAACATGTTTTGAAACTCTCATATTGTTATCTCTTATTAAAAGTAAGAAAAATTAAAATTTAAAACAAGAATGATGTATCATGAAAAAAACTATCAAATTCAATGGTGAAACAAGATCCTTCCATGGCAAAGATCAATTGAACAAATCTCTGACCACCAAACCAATTCTGCGGAGTACTGACATATTCTAGAAAGAGACAGAGTGATTACAGCTTCAAAAATAACAGAAAGGAACAACAAAACAGCAAATAAAGAGAGAAAAAGGAATTGAGCCAGTAGCAAGAAAACAACATGGCAAGGATAAGCCCATACGCATCAGTTAGAATCGTCAATGTAAATTATCTCAATTTACCAATTAAAAGAAACAGACTAGCAAAGTGGATTAAGAAACAGAATCCAACAATATTCTGCACACAAGAAATGCATTTAACTCAAAAGGAAATTCACAGACTAAAAGTCAAAAGATGGAAAACAATCCTTCATGCCACAGGAAGTCTGAAAGAAGCAGAGGTAGCTATGCTGGTTGCTGAAAACATCAAGTTAAAATATGATTCAAAGAGAGAAGGTCACTACATACTTGTCTAGGGAAAACTGCAGGAGAAGGAGATAACAATTATAAATATAAATGCACACAATTTAGGAGCACCCACTTACATAAGAAATTTTAACAGACATGAAAAATCAAAGGAGCAGTAATAGTTCTTGTAACATAGATCTTGCTTTATCTTGGCCTTAACCATCCAGCAGAAAAGTCTAAGCATGAGGTATAAAAAGGAAAGCTGTATTAATATGCTGAGCTGTAAAAAGCTCAAGTCAACAGTCTCCAATAATGCCAGATGAGCTGAAAATCCACTACTGTTATGGCCCATGGGACTAGATATACAGCTACTTGCTCTTTGTACAATGAAAAGAAAGATTTGTACTAATAATGTTTTAGACAATAAATCATGTCTGCATCTTGTACTCTGAACAACTAAACTAAAAACATTTTGCATGCATTGACTTTTGTAAAAAAAAAAAAAAAAAGTAATAACAAAAAAGAATAGAAGACCTTAACATGCCACTGTCACAAATAGATCTACTAGTCAAAATAGCAGCAAAGAAATAACAGCATTAAACCAAACTTGTGAAGAAATTAACTTAGTAGACCTTTACAGAGTGTTTCCCCTAGGAATAACAGGTACACATTCTTCTCAGCTGCACATGGGACATTCTCCACAATAGAACATACACTAGCAAACCGAGCACTCTTAAGTAAATTCAAAGTAATTGAAATTATCCCATGCATACTATCTGATCACAGTGCAATAAAACTGTAAATTATTGACAAAATAAACTACAAAAACACCACAAACACATGAGAATTAGATCACAACCTCCTAAACAAACAGTGAGTCATAGATAAAATTAAAGAAGAAATTAACAAATATTTACAATCAAATGAAAATGCAGATACAACCTACTGAAACCTGTGGGATGCAATGAAAGCTGTGTTAAGAGGCAAATTTACAGTGGTAAACTTGCACATTAGGAAAACAGACAAACCCAAATAAACAATCATATGCTGCTCTTCAAGGTCCTAGGAGAAGAAGGAAAGTCAAGCCCACAGCCCAAAGAAGGCAGGAAATTAAAGGTTACAGCAGAAATCAAAGCACTGGAGATGAAAAAAAAAAAAAAAAAAAAAAAAAAAAAAAAAAAAAAAAAAAAAAAAAAAAAAAAAAAA